>VYZW01038818.1:7211-21916 GCA_013401315.1 Balaeniceps rex | reverse complement strand
GGCCCGGAGGCCCGCCGCCGCCGCTCACCTCCCGGGATCCGGTCACCGAGGTGCTGTAGACCTTGAGGGTGCTCATGCTGCGATCACGGCCGCTCCCTGCGCTCAGCCCAGCGGAGGGAGGCTCGGAGGGAGGGAAGCGGGCGGCCCCGCCGCCGCCCGGCATGTGACTGCGGGGACCAATGGGGCCGGCGGGCCCGGGCATGCGGCCTCGGCCGGGCCCGGCAGCGGCCCTGCCCCGGGCGGCCACCGCCCGCAGCCCGGCCCCGGCCCCCCAACTCCGCACAGGACCGCTTCGCACGAGTGGAGCAGAGCAGCTTTATTTTATACTCAAAATACTCAGTACAAACACGTGGGCGAGACAAAGGCTGGTATAAATACACCGCGCCCAACGCGACGGGGGGGACACGCAGCGCCGGGCAGACGGCAGGGAACCGGGCGGACGGGCGCTGCACAAGGGGACGGGGCGAGAACGTGGGACAGGGTGGGAACGTGGTCCTGCCGCCCGTCTGGGGTGCTCTGTAAAGAAAGGCCCAGGATTCCCCTGGCACGGAGAGCGGCAGGCACAGGGACGGCAGATGGGATCACCATCTTAGCCAGACAGGTCCAGTTTTCCAGGAGGATGACATGGGGACATTTCTCTTCCCCACCTGGGCAGCCCAGGACAGGGCCAGGCTCCAAGCGTCAGCAGGGATACGGTTTCAGCCGCGATCCCATTTGCACAGCTGGCTCTGCAGGGGCAGAGGGCAAACGTGTCCCCACAAGGCGTACCCGGGAACCAGGTCTCCTGCTCACACCCCAGGAGCACGCATGGAAAGGGGATGGTGCTAAACAGCACCCTGCTAACCTGTGGGAGGGAGCAACTGTCACAGCTGGTGCTGCTCTGCACCCGAGTGCCTACAGAGCTCCCAGCAGCCAGGACAAATGACTTCAAGAAATGGCCTTGGCCCACATTTAACTCAGTACATAGCAGCAGCAGCCTGGGAACAGAAAAAAACTAAAAATGCGATACACCAGATGCGGAAAGAACAGGGCAGATAGCTGGCTGCCCGGCAGATGCTGCTGCATTCTCTCCCCATGCCGTGCAGCGGGTAGCTCGGGACAGCAAACTAATCAATATGTTGCCACCATCACCCGTGGTGGCCAAACACAAAGAACAAAACAGATTTGGTCTTAAATTTTAACACAAAGGAATAACGAAAGCATTTCTCCCAAACCTAGGGCTCGCAGCCCCAACGTACACCAAGAGCAACCAAACGGACAGAAGTTTCAGCAGTATTTCCCCCCTTGTTTATATAACCGACTTCTTATCTTGCTCTTAACCCAAGCTGAAAACCAAAGAATTTCCACCTTCAGCACCACAGCGTTGTCACAAGCGAGTACTCGATACTGTAAAGTTGCCATTAAGGAAGGTTGTGACAAAGCAAACTGCTTCCCATGCCAATTTATTTAGAAATCTCATTATTTAGCAGAGGGGCAGAGAGCTCCCAGAGAACAAGGGGCAGGGCTACAACAAAGCCCAAGTGGCCACTGCCTTGCAGGCATCAGAAGAGCTCTCGGATCCAGCTGTACCACCCTGCCATGTTAGGACCAGAATGGCTTTTCTCCCTATCAAGCAGCAAGCGGGGAGCCAAGCAGAGGTGTGTCTCCCCGCTGGCCTGCAGCAGGGTCCCCCGGGGGCGCAGAGCCTCTCTGCGGCTCTGCAGGGGCTACAGACATTCGAGGCTCCCCAGGATTGTTTGCGATGGCTCTAAAGGCTGCTACAAGAAACAGCAATTCCTCACCCTGCCAGCAGATGCATTAGTCACGAAGCAGGGTGGGGACAGGAGGTTTCTCTAGCATGTTAAGGCACTTCAGCATCAATCCACTTCCTCTGCAGTCTAAATCATACCCACAGAGTGCTATTTTGGGGGGATAAAAGCCTTAAGGCTTCTGGGGTAACAGTGCCCAGGGGGAGTGTTTTCAGAGTCTCCTTTTAGTGTTGCTTTATTCCCCAACTCCTATTGGCTACTAAAAGACTCCGGTTGCATTTACCTGAGGAAAGCAGGTCCTGCTCCATGAATGGCTACGCAAGCATCCAAGCCAGAACTGCGCACACGGCATCTGAGGAGCCTGTGGCACCTCGATGTAATTAGCAGTAGTGTAACTGGCACACCTGCTTGCCTATGAAGTCCACAGATATCCCCTGAACACTCTGATAATCCTCTGGTCTTACCAGTCACACAGGATCTGTGCAGAGAATTTATCAGAAAGACCAGGGCCTACATTTCCTTTTCATGATGATTTTAACTGTCACATTTGCATGTTCAGCATTTGACATGCCTGGAAGGCAATTCAGAATTCATCTCCCAGCATCAGAGACCACACCAGCTCCAGCAAACACAGCATAAACACATTCCACAAGATCAAAGCTACTGCAAAGCTCAACACCGAAGCCCTGAACGATTCCAGTTAGCCAGACAGCAGCTAAACACTTCTGGCAACAAACCCCCTGATTCCTCACGGATTGGATAAGTCACACGTCTTGTACCCGAGCAAAGGGATGGTAAAGTGCTGAATAGGTTTTGGGTTGTAGGAGCTCTAGACTCCCGAGGGTTTCAAGTCGTCATTTCCTGCCTTACTTTGGGGAGTGTTCTTTACTGGGTGATGCAGTTGTCTCCCATGTCCTGAGCATATCTGTCAGATATTGCCGTCCTCAAGTCCTCCACCTCTTTGTGAAGCTGTTTTACCTCCACCAGTTTCTTTGCAAGTCCATCAGGGCTCAGCAAGTCGTCCTTCTCCTTAGCAGAGTACTGCACAGCTGTGGAGTCAGAGAAGGGAGTCACCTCACATGCAATTCTGATCGAGGATCACATGCATTCGCAAGTGAGCCAGAAAAGCCAACGCACATTTGCAAAAGAGGTACTATTTAACATTTAGTTATTACAGCATGCACCTTTAGAGCTAGCTAACCACAGAAAGAAGGTTCAGAATCCCAGGAAGATGAGAACCTTCCATGCTATAATATATGTGAGTTATTTAATTCTGCCACAGCACAGGAACCGAAGGATTTGCTCTGCCATCACTCCACATACTTACAGCGAATGCCCAGGAGCAGAGAGAGGTTGGGATCCTTGCCCTGAGCCCTCTGAGTGACAATGCTGTAGACAGACTGCAAATCCTGCAGACAACTGGCCAGCTCACTGTGCAACTCCTGGGCGAGGCGGGCTGTCTCGGCAGGCAGCGGCTGGGTTGTTAGCTCTGCCTGCCGGAGTCGTTCCTGAAGGGTCAGGTTCTTCTCAATGAGATCCTGGTTCTGCACTGAAAGCTGAACAAACGGACACGGCAGGTTAGTGGTCACTTGGCACGGAACTAGCACACTTAAAGCAACTTAACACAGCTGTTCAGTGATGATGATGGGAGCACCGAGTGCTGGAGGAGCTGTTTTTTACATCAAGCCCTCCAGACTCTTGCCAGATGAGCGAGTGTCAGTCCTACAGGGTGTGAGCATTCAGCTTTCCTGGCTCAGATGGCAAGTGCCCCACGACACTGCACTGTCCCTGCCAAGGCACGATGCAACAAAAGCAGCTTTCAGGAGGTTGTGCACCAGCCGCTCACCCCAACACTGGCCACCCCTTCCCTCAAGGGCTGCCGTTGTGCTTGGCTTCCTTTAGGCTTGAGAGTGGTGCTCAGCCCTGCCCTTCAGCCAGGGCTGTAGTCAAGTCTGGACTCCTGCTTGCTGCCCCCAGCTGGCAAGCTCAGCGTCCTCCACCACAACCCGCAGCCCCAGCTGAAGTTCTGGAGGCAGNCCCTTTTTTTTTTTTTTTTTTTTTTTTACAAGCCACCATGCTCCAAACGCCCATTAACCCTGGCAGCACCTTGTCCGTGCACCTCATAAGAAATGCCTTTTGAAAGGCGTCCTGACACTGTTTGTAGCAAGAACAAGGGGACAGGATTACTGCCCACCACCCAACCTCCATGGTGCTTATCCCCACGGCAGAGTGCGAGCCTTACCCCGCAGTAGTGGTCTCCGTTGACAATCTGGGGTGGGATGGCTTTGGGGTTGCCTGCTTTCGCCCTCATCTCCTCCCGGAGAGCGTTGTCCTGGGAGATATCCACCAGCTCGTACTTGATGTTTTTCCCATCGAGGATTCTGGTTACTTCGCTCTGTTGGGATTTGATCTGGAACCCGGGTGGGAAAGGCAGGTTACGGGGAGCTGGAGAGGAGCCCGAAGGGCGGGCACCCACCCCAGCGAGCCAGGCACTCTCAGCACAGCGCTCACGGAGCAACCGCTCCTTACCTGGCCACGGGGCTCGGCCCTGCGTAGGGGGGGACACCCAGCACAGCAGGATGGATTGGGGGATGAAGGGGACAGGGCAGCGTGAGCAGGGGAGGGGACACTTGGGATGGGGCGGGGGGGCTTCGCTGCTCCACGGGGAAGAGACGCCCACCCCCGGGAAGAGGGGCCCCCGGGGCGCCCAGCCCTGCCCCGCCGGGGCCCGGAGGCCCGCCGCCGCCGCTCACCTCCCGGGATCCGGTCACCGAGGTGCTGTAGACCTTGAGGGTGCTCATGCTGCGATCACGGCCGCTCCCTGCGCTCAGCCCAGCGGAGGGAGGCTCGGAGGGAGGGAAGCGGGCGGCCCCGCCGCCGCCCGGCATGTGACTGCGGGGACCAATGGGNTCCTTTCAGAGCACTGACAGGGCAACTGACTAGCAGGAAGCAGGAGAGGTTGTGCTGCTGATTGCAAAATTAAGGGCCTTGCTAAAAGACAATGCATTGTTCATCCAACTGCTGTGCTCAGGCACTCTAAACGCTCCTGCTCTGACCTCTTTCACAGCGGTCCGGAGCTGCTGCAGTGCATTTTCTCTTCTCATTGCTTCTTCTTTCAGAGCTTGGCTTGTCCCCTCTTCCTGGGCTACCTGTTCTTCCAGGTTCTGGAATAGACCATGGGAAAGTAGTAAGTCTAACTCACTTCACAGCAGATTCTCAAGTTCTAGGTCCCTCTGCAGTCACCTCTCACCTTTACTTGCAAGGACAACTGCTCCATCTTCTTCTGCTGTTTGTCCACAATCTGGAATCAAAAGCAGAGGCATCAGAACTGGCCACACAGACTCAGTAACACCACCAGGATTTTTCCTTCAATAAGACAGCATCCCCTCTCCTTCTCTTCCCTGTCCACTTTGCCTTAATTACTGCCTCTGTTAGTAATGGACTTAGATTCCCTGATGAAAGGCACCTGATAAAAGGCACCATTAGATGTATCAGCTAAAAACAGACTGGAGAAGTTGCATTCTTGTGGTTTTCCCTCTCCCCTCTTCTGCATTCTGTATCTTCTCTCCAGTGTTACTGTAGAAGTGCATTGTTATCACACCAAGAAGAGCTTTTAAAACCCCTCAGTTTGGAATTCCAGGAACTGCTGCTTCAGTGCAATTGTGACTGCCTATGACTGCAAGAGTCCTTGACTTCATTTTAGTGCCTGGTGTGACTCGGTGGAAGGAAAAAATGTGTGATTCCCAGTTGGGACAGCCTGTTACCTTCCTGAGGCAGTCGCATTCTTTCTTCAGAGAGTCATTCTCTATTTTCTGTCTCTCCCCATCCTGGGCAGGGGGTCCTCTCTCTGCGTTCTTTACACAGTGCTGCATCTTGTCCTGCAAGCTGAAATTAGCAGAACACCGTGGGAAAACAAAGCTTTATTTTGGGTGTTTCCCTCATTAAACAATATGAGGTGGTAAATGATTTCCATATCAGGTGTCAGTGTTGCCCTGTTTGCATCCCAGCTTGCAAACTGCACAGGCTGTGAAGGAAGGAGTACCTCGCCCTGGACACAGCCCTGCCCACGATACTGGCACATTTGCAGGGATGCAACGATTGCAGATTATGTAGGTCCATTTTGCAAGGAGTTACGGTTGAGAGCAATACCCTGAGGACACAGACAGACCCAGATGACAAAACAGAGGCCCCCTTTCTTTCAGCTATCTGGTTCTGCTCCCACCCTCCACTGCTGCCATACAGAATTTGAACACGGTGTTTTGGCGAGCGCTCAGATAATCATCACAAATCCATGGTAAACCCAGTTTTGACAGGTGGGACAGCGGCTGTGCTGAATCATCCCTGTTCTTGTGCAGCGATTACTTCAGTTCTAAGATGAAGCTTATTCTAATCCTCCAGATTTTTACCTGCGCACAGTGGAAAGAAGCTCCATTTCCTTGTGTTTTTGGGTTTCTAGCTGCATCTCTTGCTCCCTGAAAGCAGCCCGGACATCCCCAAGCTCTGTTTCCAGTGCCAGCACTGTTTCCTGCATAGCAGTACTCTTCAGTTCAGATTCCTTCAGCTGCAACAAAGACCACAACACTCTAGAGACTTCCCAGGGGTTTCACCACACCATGTTTCAACTACATTTGCAAGGCAGATTTTTACTACCTGTGTGGCAATTCTCAGCTATAACTCAGAACATTCCTCCTCCAAAAAGGTCAGACCACACCTTTACTTGGGCAACTGCACAGGGGATTATCTGCAGCCGTAGAAAAGCCACCTGAGCAAGTATGTGTAGAGCTACCATCACAACTCGGAGGAAGTTTTACCTTCTGACTCTGTTTCTGGTGGTCCTCAAGGGTTGGTAGATCAGCCAGGTATCGTTCCAGGGTCTCAATTCTCTGTTGTCTCTCCCTGTTTTGTTCAGATTCCTTCTGGCATTTCTTTTTAAGATTATTAATGTGTTTGTCTCTTCCCTTTACCTGCAGGGACAGTTATATACAAGTTTAGTTTATGTAATTTCTTGTCCATTCTTCAGTCCTCTGTAAGCCCACTCATTTACCTTTTTATACAGCATGGCACCAAAATACAAGATCACTAACTCAGCAGCATTTCTGCTCACTTAGCTAAAGACAGGCTTCTTCTCTGGTTAAAAGAAGAGGTAGTGAAATATTTCTAACTGCAGGAGGAAGGGCTTTTGCTTATAAACCACAGAATTCTACAAGGAAATCAGAAAATGCCTACAATAACACATGGCCACAGAAAACTTTCACCTAGGCACGACACTGACTTTTAGCTTCTCAAAGAAAACCACACCTTCCCATCTCGAGAGCAGTGGGATCATACCCTTTCTTCCTGTTTCTTTAACTCCTCTGCATGTTTCTGCATAGTTTCCTTCAGCGACTCCCGGATCAGCTTTGCATCCACCTCTGCAGCAGCCAGTTTTCTCTCCAGTTCAATCTTTTCCTTACTGAGGGATTCAGTCTTCTCTGTGAACTGTGCTCGAAGAAACGTGTTCTCCCGCTGCAGCTCCTGCAAACAGAGACAGCCTGTGAGTTCTATCCGTCAGAGCTAACACTTAGTTACAAACTGGCACTAAGCAGCTGCGCTCAGAGCCGTGTTCTCAGCCCTCCTAATTCCCAAACATCATTCAGCCCATCTTATATACCGCAGTATCTGAACTAGCACTTGTCAGTGCTGTCAGGCATTTGCATCACTAGCACAGCTTCTAAACAAACCATAGTACTTCAGGGCTTGAAATCTCAAGAGTCACAGAGGATCTCAGAGATGACAGGTAATTGGGACCCCATACAAAGGATAGTTTTACTCTGCATAGCCCTCCTACTCAGGAAACACCTAGTGAGAAGTGGTAGGGCTGTGGGATTCAATACAGATTTCTTTCTGACACCCTGTTGCACCTGTTTACCTGCATTCTCAACATGTAGACATCTCCATAGGGTGCTGGACAGCCAAGCAGGGCACTGTGAACCTGCAGTTCACTTTCACGGACCTTCTGCTCCAACTGGGATATGTGTTGTCTTTGTCTGTAAAAAACGCGGGTAATACACTGTTTTCAAACGTACAGTAGAGAGCAATACAACATAACAGTGCCGCCACAGCTCTAATGCTCCATACAGTGACAAGCAGAACAGAAAGACAACTCTGCACCTCAGAAATGACCTGCAGAGAAATAATCTGAAAGATATCCATTCTGACTTTTTTTTTTTTTTTAAAAAAAAAGCCTTCCCCCCAGCAATGATTAAACATAAAACACACAAGCCTTGCATGCTTTGGAGGATCCAGCTTGGCTGCGGAGCTTATGCGTAAAATGAACAGAGGACTCAAAATGAGCAAGCAGAAAAAGTATTTACAGTCCAAATGCTGAAGGTAGTTTTCGTGAGGACTTACTTTTTTGAAAAGCTTATGGACCACTAGCGTTAGGTATGAGAAGTGTTGTTTGCCAGCCCAAACTCACAAAGAACTAATTTAAAATAAAGATCTCAAAGAGCTCCCAGAAAGTCCTCAAGCAAAAAGGCAGTAGTTTTGACATTCCAGATAATCGTGATGTAAACAGAAATCTTTATATTATCTTTATAAAACACAGAAATACATAACCAAAATTTATTTGAACCCTTCAGGATCACCATCCTACTTCCAAGAGGAAGGGGAAGAGAGCTCTTCTCAGAGGTCATTATGTTGTTCTTTGCAATAAAAACCCCTCAATTGGGTAAAAGGGACTCTGAGATATGAGCTTTCCTCAGTACTTTAAAACCCTGCCTTTCCCAAAGGAAATGCACTGGAGTCCTTAAACCATGTGTCAGTATCAAACTCTCACCTGTCGATGAGAAGCTCTTTCTCCTTGAGTAGGTTTTCATTGGAGGTGAGGATATTGATCCACTGGGCTGGATCAGGTGTAGGCAGCGAAGGAGAATACATCGAGGGATGGTGGCAGGCTCCTCCATTTTGTAACTGAAAGAGGAGACAAAATGAGGAGGGAGAGGTTTGTGCTCCACAGAGGTAATTGCAACATTGCTAGAGCTATTTTGCACACTGTGTGCTCATCTGCATGCCAGGACATAGCTATTTCAGTCTCTGTTGATGTCCAAGAACAAGTAACTTTGCCCAAGCACAACCGGAGATTAACAAATAATTTTAGATCACTGTGCTAGCTCGCTGGAAACAATTTGTCTCCATTAGGGTACAGCTGGTGGGAGGTGATAAACTGTTTCCATCTAATAAACTGCAGTAAGTTTTATGCGTCTTTTAAAAGAAGAAAAGCCTGTTTCCCAACTCTAGATACAGAATACAATTATTCTAGAAACTGTTAAGAACTCCTTGGCATGCTTTTTCTTTGCAGTTTCTAGCGGACAGGATATTTCACCTCTTGATCCGAACCGTCGTGCAGTGCTGTAACATAATACAGGGCTGCTCTACATAAGCAGCACGTCAAACGATACCTGTGACACCACGTGTTGTAAAAACAGATCATTAAGACACTTTCAGTGTAAGACAGGGAGAAGCATGAGACATTTTCCCCCTTGCTTCATAATGATTCATGACTAAAGAGACAGGAGGGGTTTCAAACTCATGCATTCACACAAGCAGCTCCCTACCTGCATTTGCTCTATTTGCAATCGCACTTTCTCCAGCTGTTGTTTCCAAGCACTGAGCTCACAGACCCGCTCGTGTGGATGTAGCGTGCAGGCTTCTTGCATCCATGCTCGAGATGAAGGAGTTACAGGTTTTGAAAAGAAATTGTTGGCCTGGAGTCCCGTTGGCATCAGTCTGCTCCCGCTCGGCCACGTTCCATCCTGGGGCTCACAGGCTCCGTTAGCCCCTGCCGCTTGCTTACTCTCTGGCAGCACCTTATAATGGTCCTTTCCTGTCTCAGCTGCCCCAGAGTTTGGATTGAACTTCTGGAACCTGTGCAGAGGGTCAGTGCACAAACTATCCAGAAAGAGAGACTGGTTAAGGGTGCGCTCAATGGCAGGAGTGTCAAACTTCCAAGTATCTTCTGTTCTCATGTGATCAGAAACAGGATGCCAGGATTGCTCATAACCATTTTCCCCTGAAGTCCCGTAAAGACGCAGGAGATCCCTGGGTGGCACCTGAGACGACTTCCCGGCATTAAAGTCTCCATTTCTCATGAGCCCTGCGTGTTCAGCAGCAGATCCTGGCATCGCAGTTTTTGAAGTACTCTGCGAACAGCTCTGGTCTCCCGCAGAGCACAGCTTGGAGGGTGAGGCACCCAATGTAGAAGGCATAACATGGGCTGTTGGGATGGTCACTTGGGTTTTGATGGGCTGGAATGAGGAACCGTTACTGGAATTGCAGAAGTCTAGGGGAAGAAGAAGAGTGATGCTCTGATTACAACCCTGAAAATATTCTGACATGAACAGCCATCCCTCTGCTGAACAATTTTGCAAAAGAATTTTTAAAAGCGATTCTTTTCCCCCTGAACATGTCCTCCTCAGCAGCAGCAGCAAGACTAAGGCACTATCTGTGCTCCCCCACACCACAAGTTTCAGGAGCCTGTTGACACTCTCCTACCACCGTAAACCACGGGGAGAAGCCAAGCTTAGTTCAGTACACATTTTTAATCCCCTGTTTTTAAGCTACTCTAGTATAATCTTAAATCAATAACATTATCTTTCTATAGGTTTAGAAATCAAGTCCTTTAAATTGAATAAAAGGCTGAAACTTACTCAGCTGAACACTGAGACCTCGATTCTGTTCTGCCCGTCCCACAGCTCAGCGACTCTGAACTGTAACCAAAGCTAACTGGAGCCTTCACTAAGCCCATGATGAGCTTCAAACACAGCTGAACACTAGATCACCAAGCAGTTGACCTTCGAACTCCTCCAGGACGCTGCAGCAAAAGAGCTTTTTCTAGAGGCTAGAGTAATGGTTCTCGCCTTATTGCCACAGGAAATGAGACAGAGTTCAGCGCACGCACCCCAACGTGAGCCCGTCCTGTCAGACAGGCACCAAACCTGGCTACATGGAAATACAGGGCTATTCTTAGCAACTCTCAGATTTCAATACAGCAACAGCAAGAGCTGAGAACGGCAAACAGCGAAGTGCCTGTTCCCGCTCCTCGTCCCGATACATTGTGTATCACAGTAATTCCAGGTTTCTCTCAGATACACAAACCTGTTTTCTTCATGGGTTTGGCTAAAGGCCCATCCCGACACGATGTTTCTTTAATCCAACATTAGGACTGCAAGGTCACCCTTCCACCTATTTGTAACCTCAAAGCATCGCTACGTGAAGGAATAAAAGGTTACAGTTTGAATAGGACCAAAACCAGATTCTGCAAAGACCATCATCGAACTGCAGGAAGACTATCACAATAAAGGCACAAGACCCTCTCCTCAAGGATGAGCAGGAGGGGGAGAAAATCTCTTAGACATTACTTGGCTGCGCCTAGCAACTCCAGAGAACACCGTGCTACCAAGCAGTCACAAGCACATTCACCTTGGCAAACGGAGAAGAGACAGTACAATTTCCTTTTACAGCCCTTAAATTTATATCCCAGTATCACTATCAGGAACTCGAGTTCTCTGACCAGCACGCCACGTGCAGATGCTGCAATCAGTTCCTCGAGTGTGCTAAGGGTCACCACAACAACATTTCTGAGTAACGGACTGACCTGACAGTCAGCGGGGTTCAGCCAGCTGTCAGTGCCACAACTCAGCCTCAGCCCTTACAAACAAGGCTACAATACAAACGTTCAGAGGGCAATTTCCAAAAGGGCCATCGTTATCTCCCCTGCCCTCAGCGTGCAACTGGATGTTTTATTATCCTGAGAGAGGCCGGATGGGACATTTAAACATGTGCTCTAGTAATATTTCTAGCAATATTTTCACAAGCCAGTCTTTTTCAAAAGCCTTCATTTCAACTCACACATTATTAAGATCTACAGCTCATTCAGAAGGCTCAGGGCAGCTTGTGAAACACATGAATGTGTGAAGTGCATTGTTTTAAAGATCAACACAAGCTTCCTCGCTGCTGGAAGAAGAATCAGTGAATCAATAGTGGTTTATGTCACTTTCATGGATGAAGATGAAAATACAGGTGGAAAGGATTGCTGTGACAAGCAATTTCACAGCACATGCCTCAGCTGAGGGCAAGGCTGCAGCATTCTTCAGTGAGAAGCACACAGCTCTAACACTGAGGAGACTTAGGCACAAAGGCACACTGATCTGAAGGCTCTCAAGGCACCTATAAATTATTTCTTTTTTTAAAAAAAAAAAAAAAAAAAAATCACACAACAGACTCGCTGATAAATCACTTGTTGGTCAATATGAACCAGCAAATGACCAAGGTGGCTCTTTTAGTCAGTTAAAAATGCTTATTACAGCTAGAAGACAAACAAACTAGCTTAGAGAAACAGCAAATCCCTTAATCACTTGTTTATATTTCAGGCAGCATATCTATGTACTAAGGCACTGGTTTGGAAATAGTCTCCAAACACCATTACAGATTCTGCTCTCCCCAGGTTTTACATTCTTGGGTTCAGTAATATCAGGTTATTTAATGCTTGTCTGTCTTCTAAGAAAACTTATGGCTGTTACAGTGTGATCCCATGCTGACCATCACCTTCTGTGCTGTCTGAGCAGGAGGTCCCAATGCCCCCATCCCCGCTGTCGGCCACACTTGAACAGCGACTGACACGGCTCTGGAACTTCACAGACAACATAGGTGTTTTCCAGTCAGTCTCCAAGAAATGACTCTTCTGACCGGTGCTGGGATCTGGAGAGAAAAAGCCAGGGATATTTGTGTTTCAGCCAACAGACTGAAGAGTCTTTTAATACACCTAATTAAGCCGTATCTAATTACCCATGCTACCAAAACCCAAACTGATACTTGCTCGACTCCCCATACTGTTGCTAAAGAAATCTCTTTTGCAAAAGGAAGTGGCAGCAAGCACAGGGAAGTCAAATAATATCAACAGGAGAATGAAAATCCATCTTGTTATGGAAGTCAGAATGCAAAAGCAGTAAATTATATTCCCATTGATAAGTTTGGTGATATTACACCCAGCCGATGCTCTCAAACTAAAAAAAAAAAAAAACAAACCAGTAATGTTGGCACACAGTAATAGTGGTAAAGATACATTTTTGCATTAACTGTTAAGAACTCTTCCCAATTTATCAATTATCACTCAAGAGATACATTTGTTATCAAATGATTCTCTACCCTTGGATACCCATGCAATTGTTTTATTTTGCAGGAGTCAGACATTGTTTTTTTTAATAAAAAGCTTTTGGTAAAGAACTCTTCTCAGGGCCATGTGTCTCCTCAGAGAAACAGGATCCGACAGCAGCAGGGCTTTAAAGAAAGGACTGTCCTTACCCGAGGGATTGTTCTGCTGGAGCCTCAGGTCTGGATGTTTCTCAAGAGCAGCCATCTTATCTATCCACTGAGCTACAGGGCAATAAATAAAAATCATCTTTTAAATCAGCATAAACCAAACCCTGTTCCCACTAACCGAGCGAAGGGTACGTACACATCAGCGACTCTCCAGAGTAACACAGCATTTCATATTTAATTAGCATCTCCTCCCCAGGGTATCTCTGTTTCATCCCCACAGCAACAGAGGCAATACTTAAAAACCCCTTGCAGTTATTGTAGGTTTTCTTCGTGCCTGAGAAATGAGGAGAATTCCTGTCTGCAACGTTCTCCAGGTATGCAGCAGCTCAGCAGCACCTTTCAACTGGGGCATGCGTTATCCCCACCGTAATTTATAGAGCATCAGTCACCATCGTACCTACATGCTGGCTTTATGTCTATAGAGACTAAAAATTTCCCTTTAAAAGTCTTAATTCTAAACCAGTTCATTTCTGCCCTCTGTAGAGGTCACTGAGCAACTACATGCAGAAATGCGGTCATTCAAATCTTGGCGTTGCTGTTCCATAAATGGCAATCGTTATCTATCCAGAGCTTTGGTTTAATTTATCTGCTTATCCGAGTACTTCAGGCAGTGAATTTCCTGCTTCTGATGATGCGAGTATAATTTACAGCTCTTGGGCTTCACTGTGGAAATTCAAGACCTCTCACCTCTCCACCAGTCAAATACCAAATCCTCGATTACCAGCTCTTACAGATTTTTGCTGAACTGATTCAGAGAGCTCACAGAAACCATTAATTCTTAGAAAACATACATATACAGATTTTACAACACAGGACAGACATTGGGAATACAATAGGATAATGAACCAGAAGCAGCATTTCACTCAGCAAAGAAATAAAACACTTCTAGCTAAATGTAGCGCTTATTATGTTTAATTTAGGTATGTTTCAGAAATTCTTGAGTTTAAATCTCAGTCTCCAGCACTACAGTCAGGCAGTTACAACAGGGAAATTCAAGCGTTGGGTCTTGAAATAAAACAGCAACCAAAGCATTCCCACCTCACTCAGCACCACCCTCCCACAAACACACACACCCCCGTCCCGGAGAGCACCCACACCATCCCACAAACCACCCCCTTCCAGCAGCGGGCACAGGGCAGACCCTGCAGAGGGGGTGGGAAGGGAGAGGTGGGTCACGAAGAGAGGGGGAGCAGCGCTTTACCCGATGGAGGGGGGGAGCTTGGCGGGTACGCGGAGTGATGTGAAGCCAGGGGGCGGGGGGAAGCCCTTCGCCCCCCAGGAGGGGATGGGGAGAACAGTGATTTGGGTGGAGGGAGGGGAGAGGGGAAGGCGGCTGAGCCCAGAAGCGGGCAGGGCGGAGGACGACAACGGCCTGGAAGGCACAGCCTGACCCCGGGGGGCCGGTCCCTGAGGGGCGGGGGGACCCCAGCTGCCCGGGACGGAGGAGGAGGAAGGGGAGGAGGAGAAGGAGGGATGGTTTCACCGAGGGGGGAGCGCAGGGAGGGGTGCTGCCCCACGCCGGAGCCCGCCCCATGAGGCCTGAGGCCCGAGGCCCGAGGCCCGGCGGCGGGACGGCTCCCGGGCGGGGCGGGCCCGGCC
>VYZW01038815.1:2442-25759 GCA_013401315.1 Balaeniceps rex | reverse complement strand
TTGACACACCACAGCTTTCTTCAGTGAATATGAAACCTGAGCTCACAAATAAAACTGCTGTCTTGAGTCACAATAAAACAGGTTAATTTGCCAAGAGATGCACAACAGCTCTTCTGTTCTGATAAAATCAGAAGTATGTAACTTTTAGCAAAGTTGGAGAATACGCTGGCATGAAAACAGTTCTTGCTACAGGCAAAATAATTTTACTTTTGGCAGGTTTACAGAAAAGCAAGTCAGTTACATTTTCACCTCAGGTGGTTTGTGGTATCAAAAAGGCAGTTCTTGCAGATGGAAAACTGTCATTACATGAGGACAAGCTGTTTGCTGGGGGGAAATGGAAATATTTTGCTCTCTGTCAAACCTGTGAATATTGGAGAGAAAATCTGTTTTCATATAGGAATACTCAAAACAGAAGCTGATAGTTTAATGGAGTTCTACTTGACTGACGGAGTGGCTCACCAGACTGGTGACTGGCCAACTTGTGCTTCAGTTATTACACAAAGTTACCATAAAATTTCAGTGAGGAGTTGCACATACAAGAAAACAGTAGTGTGGACCTAAAGAGAGAATCTTTCAGATAGCCTCCAACAGATCTGGTGAGCTGAGCATCGGTGCGTACCTGTGGAAATAAGTCACCAAGTCAAAGACCCCACACCACATCTCCCGCAGGAAACGCGCCAGTTTAATCAGTTGGAATCAATCAGTAGGAGGTAGAAAGCAGGAGAAGCAGAAATTCTTCAGTGGTGGATCTGAGGGCATCTTTGAAAGGACTCATTTAATACTACCTTTAATAAGGCAGAGTCATCAGATCCAAGGTTTACACAGATGAAGGTTGCAAACCCCAGAATTTTAGCACAGTTGTATATAAATCAGACAATTTATCATGGGCAATTGATCCAACCAGGAATCTCAAACTTCTCAGCAAAAAGTCAGACTTAAAGCTAAATAAAATGCAAGATATGTAGCCCGGCAGAATATACAATTAAAAGGGATTTATTTACATTGGACTGAACCAATATTTCTGAAATTTTTCAAAATTTGGGTGTGCCTATCATATCAACTTAATTTAGTTTTACTGTTTGCTCCCAGGCTCTGGTCTTATCATCATCCACACTCCCTGCAGTCCCATCCATGACAAAACTCACAAAGCAACTAATTTATGCAGGGGTGGCAGGAATAAGCCTCTGTGCCTGCCATGCTGAACAGCTCTCCCATACTATCCCAATAATCCCTACATTCCTGTACATCCACAGACATCTCCCTGCACCAGCAAGTGAAACGTACCTTGACAAAGCTGTAAGACCACTTTTGCTGATGCACAGCAGCATGCTCATTATTTTACATGATGGACTAGAACGCCAACAAGCAAATTAAATTGACCTTCTGCAGGGCACTGACACAGGCCCATAGGATCTTACAGGAAGACCAGAGAAGACCTTCTCTGGTACTCCTATCTCTACCTGTTAGGATCTACATCAGAAGTGTAGTGGCCTCTGCAGGCCACCACAGGCTGCCTGACCATGCCAGTGGAGATTTATAAAGCTCAAAGAGTGTGCCTTCAGGCATTCACTGCACACAGAAAATGTGCTTCCACAATGCCATGCTGCACCAGATAGGTGTAGTACCGTTTAGGAGAGAGGGTGGGTAAAGCAGTCTGGTATGGGAAGAGGAAAGTATAGGAAATGGTCATCTCTGATGAGGTCTCCCCGAAAAAGCACTCACCATAGGGAACAAGACAAAGTTTAGGCCTTCTGGTCAGGCTTTTGTCATCGTTGCTGCAAAGGAAATGTGTATGAAAACATGCCTGGTGTCTGTGCAACTCGGACGTGACAGAAAACTGCTCTGCAGAGGGAAGAGCCACCTCTGTTACCATCAGTCTCCCATAGCCACTCCAACTGATGGCATAGCAATGCACAGAGTACATTTCCAAATAACAACCTTACAGCTCATATCTCCATCCACTGAGCATGCAACATACATCTACAGCAGAAACATTAGGGTGAACAAATCTCACAGCAGGTAGTGCCCAGTGAAGTATTCATTTATTCCCCTGCATGCAGACATGATGCTTTCAGCATGAGAGAATCACTCAAAGCATAAGAAAAATCAATAAGGTGGGGAACTGGAAGGTCTAGCTCTAATTGATACAGCATCAATGCATTTCACATAAAGAAATTTGATGATAGGAAGATAATCAGGGAGACAGGGCAACACAAAGGAAAAATAAAAAGGAAAGACTGAGCAGGCTGTGATGGTTAAGAGAGTTTAGAATTTAATCAAATTAGCAAACATCCCGGTGAATGAGTAATATAAAACCCATATAAACCCACAGGCCTCGATCAGAAGAATTTAGCTTTGGGTTTATATTACCCATATGCCATCCCAGATGGGGTGACTGATCATGACACTGGGGTGGGAAGGACAGACTCAGTGTTTAGGTACTAGCAAAAACTGCTTCAAGAAACAGCTGCTAAGGGAGCTCTGAAGAGAAGACCAACCTTGGTTTGGTCTTGAGAAGCATCCAGGATCTGATTGAGATTCACTCAGTTAAAGAGCATGCACAGCAGTGTGGGTAGTCTAAAGACCAAGAGACCTAGATACCATGTTGGTAGCATACGGCAAAGCACACCACCTGTTAAGAAAGGCTTAAGGAATTAGTGCACATTCCTCTTATTTTCTGCAAAAGGGGCAGAGCTGGCTCAAGTCAGTCAATAAGCATTGCAGCTGTGTTGACCCCTTTTCTATGTCTGTAAGCAGAGGTCAGCACCATTTCTAGGCTTCCTTTTGCCTCTCAGAGCCAGTAACGAGGTTCTCAGTGGCTGGCGCATACCACAACAAAACTGCTGATCTCACTTGGAAATTATATGCTACACCACACATACATAAACAGAGTTCTGAACGACAGCAATACAGATTTTGAGTAAATTGCAAAAGGATTATAAAGATATGCAGTCTAAACATACTGAATAAGTTGAGAAATTTTATATGATCCAGTGCTTGCCCCTAATAATGAATGGCGAGATCAATGCCCATTTTTGCTTGCTCCTCATTTTAATAAGCTGACAAGGTTCAGCATAACCCTAACCCTACACAAGTATTTTGGCACGTAACATGGAGACTAACGCAAACGTGTTTGGAAACTATCTATTGAAACGGGCTGAATCAAACATGATTTCTAAATCATCATCAACAACTGTCCAGTATGATTTAACATTTTGCCATTATTTTTAAGTGCCGAGGAATCTCTCACAATTCAGCAAAGATGGCAGCACGTTAATTTCCTGCCCTTATGATATTTAATAGCCTTTTTTCATCACAATTAAAATCCATTCACACAATCCCTTCCCCAAGTATTCTCCCTCCAGAAAATTCAAATCCCATTACACCTTGCTCATTGGTTTCTATTTGAAGGTTCAGATTTGTCAAGCTTGAGAGGAGTTGGACCCCAGCTTGGAATTTTGCTTTAGGTTCATCTCTCACATCTGAATATCTGAGGAATGAAGTCTGTGCCTGATGTTTTAGGATTTAACAGACTCAGCCGTAGTGCTTGCTTTCTTCCAAATCTCAGAAAGATCTTTTTACTCACACTTTTATACTTCATGAATTATAAATTGTTCACATTCTAAATTTTCTTTGATAGCTATATTATATTTTTAAAACAAGTTTTCCACCACAACAAATACCTGTGTCTTAATAAAAGACATCTTCCTTTTCCTAATTGCTCTACTGCAATTTTCATTCTGCCACGGGGGATTCGCAGCAGACTTTCAGAGACACTTTTTGTGATCTGCTAGCAGTGCTCTAATGCTCTTTATCACAAAATCACAGTATTTTTTGTCATCTTTTAGGCAATTTATAAAATTCTACAAGCCTACTGTGTGACAATTTGAAATAATGTTTTACAAGGTTAATCTATAAAAGTGTAAAAAGTACAGTATGTGCTTTGAAAAGGTCAAAGAGAAGCTTTCCATTAAAGAAATCAATATGATCACAAACAGATCCTGAAGTCATATTACCATTTCAATTGGCTAGCCCAGCCTTCTCACAATGCCACCTCAACGGTGACATTAATTACAACTGAGAGAGTACAAGGCTGTGCTAACACAAACAGGAAAATAATTATTACGCATTGAGTGGCTGTCTTTTGCTGCTACCCAAACATATTAAAGTTATTACATTAAATATCTAATGTTGTTTTCTACTCAATAGATTCACCTCTTTCTTGGACTGGTTCTGACTTTCTGTTCTTCAGAATGTGATATTAAAAACATTAAACCCAAGAACTCCAAGCTGGAGTGTGAAAAATAAATTAAAAGAAAAAAAAGTAAAGAAAGAAAACCCCACTGCAAAGCCCCAGTATTGAGCAGCATTAAGACTGGCTGGCTGAAGAGTGATGAACTACTTTGCCCTCTTCCCAGAGAGATGCCAGGACAGCTGCCATGCTGGTGAACCACAGAAGTTGCTAAGAGTGGAGGAAGAGGAAGGCTGCCTGTCCCCACTCCCTGTTCTTGGCTCCTGTAAAATGCCAGCCTCATTCCTTCTACTGTGGCTCCTTCTCCCAATTTTTTTTTTTATACCTCCTTATCACAGTCTCTCTTCAAAGTTCACGTCTGCATTAATCTGTTTACTTTCATCTCTAGCCTTTACACATTGCTTATGAAGTTAAAGTTGCCTCTCACTGTCATGTTCAATGCGTGTGTTCCCACTACGTGTCACTGGCTCCCAGTTTTTGTCATTAGCCATGGCCTCACTGCGTACCACATCCCAAGCTCCTCTAACACACCAAAAGCTCCGCTGCCTTGCCTGCCACTCCCATAACCCCAGCTCAAAGTTGCCAGACTCGCTTGCCAAACTAGTCACTGTTTCTTCTCCCTCCTGCCTGCCCCTCAGTTCTAGCGTCACCAATGTTATTCCAAAATATTCCTTCTTTGTCCTTGGTCTGGCTCCAGGCCATTCTACATTCAAATTAGACATGCCATCTTCGAATCCGCTCAGCTTGACTACCAGTATGGGCATTGCTGAAAGCATGTAAGACATACTTGAGAGCAGCTGGGGGCAGCAATTACAAGAAAAGTTTGATTTACTCCATGGGGATGGCATATGTGCCCTCTAGTCAGACGCAGGAGTTCTGAGAAGATGGTGCTTGCTGTGCTGCTCGGTGGGTTAAGCACACACAAGCTGGCCAGCACCGCAAATGCCAGAGGGACGGAGCGTGATCAGCGAAGGCAGAGTCCTTAAAGCTTTCAATTTGCCCTGACATACATGCGAAGCTCTGGGTTTTCTAAATGCAATTTGGCCATATTGGGGAAGATATTTTCATGAATATGGCAAACCAACACCTTCTGAAATTTCTTATGTCTTCTTGAAAACATGAAAATGTTAAAGCTTAGTAAATTATCTTGAACCTATTTTTAGCTGCCATTTCTTTTTTGTAGAGAGTTATTTTTCCTTCGTCTAATTTATGAAAAATATGTGAAATTTCCTGAAATATTTTTAAAAAAGAAGTATCTAGCAACCAACAAAGTAAATTCTAGCCCACCAAGTAAATTTACACAAAGTTAGGAGAAACTGAAAGGGTTCTGAAAAAGGGTTCTGAATATACTCCCATAAGAGGAAGTGTGTGTGTATATATATGTATGTGTACATATGTACACAGTCTTGTCTGTATCTTGATTTGAAATAATCAAATTCTCTACATTCTAAATAGTAAAGGTTTAACAATGCCCCAGAAACAATTTAATATATTTAGTGATTATGTAAAGCATATTTTTAAACTCATGCAGACTCTCTTAAATGTTATCGGACACTGAACATGAACACAAACATTAAAAAGCAGGATTTGTATAATACCTTGTATCTGTAAGCTCTGTGCTGGAGACAGTAGGCTATAAATAGAAAGAGAAGGAACAGTTAGACATTAAAATTCAATTTAGAAATTAATGTGATGATCTGTAGCTGACATTTGAGATTGCAAAAAACTATCATACAGGAGAAAATTATTAAAGAATAACTTCGGCATATGAAAAAAACGCCTGCAGGTTCTACAAATAACCAGGAACAAGATGTCAGAAAGCATCCCCGGGCTTACAACACTGACTAAGTAACTTTCATCCTTGATCAGACCTTTGAACCTTATGAATACGAATCAAGGTTCTCCTGTAGCAGAATATCTCTGACACATGTACAAATGCTGCTTTGTCAATTGTCCTGGTTTTGGCTGGGTTAGAGTTACTTTTCTTCCTAGTAGCTGGCATAGTGCTGTGTTTTGGATTTAGTAAGAGAAGAATGCTGATAACACACTGATGTTTTAGTTGTTGCTAAGTAGAGCTTACCCTAGTCGGGGACTACTTTTTTCAGCTTCCCATGCTCTGCCAGGTGCACAAGAAACTGGGAGGGGGCACAGCCCAAGATAGTTGATCCAAACTGACCAAAGGGCTATTCCATNTTTTCTTACTCTTGCCCTTCCGATTCTCTCCCCCATCCCATCAGGTGCGGGGGGAGGGTGAGCGAGCGGCTGTGTGGTGCTTGGTTGCCAACTGGGGCTAAACCACGACATCAATTAACAAGAGATATTTAGTATGCAGTGATAACTAAGGAAATGTTTAGAAAAGAAGCTTACTTTTCCAAGAGAAACTATTCTTTTCTCACCCTCATGAAGACATTTAAATAAGCATGTTACTTCAAGGATATTAGTAACCTCTTTAGGAGGAATCTGTGCCTGCCCAAGGCTCCGTGTCAACCTGCTACGACCAGACGTGATCTGTTTTGGTGTAGGTAGTGCAAATACACGACTCTCTGTTAGCACTTGAGAATTACATTGAGTTTTTCCCATTGTCAGAGAAGTGTTGGCAAATCAGAGAACTTATCTGCTGTGCAAAAAAGGCCAAGCACAGGCACAATCAGGACATTTTAGGAAAAAAAGATCAGGTAGTTCTCTAGTTAAGATGAACAAAATGTAGCAGCTGTATTTCCTCTTCCTAAGACACAGAACTCTATACATCCAAGACAGAAATCCAGAACAGGAGTCAAATTAGTCCCAGTTTTGCTTTGTGAAATACATAATTTTCATGGTTAACTTATTTTTGGTCTGGGCTGTTTCTGAGAATACTCTCTAATTAACATGACCAGTGTTTTGTCTGCACTGGTGAAACATTTATTTTGTTTAAACATTACTCTCTTATTTGAAATAAAACCCAGTTAAGCAGATATGCTGATTCATATAGCTCACATTTTTAATGTAGACTAGCTAAAATTAATTTAACTTCACTGACAGCTATTTCTATTTGCAATGCCATTTTCTAAAACCTGTATTTTAAAGCTAAAACCAAAATCTTCTTAGTGAATTAGTCACCAGAGATGGTTACGTAGCTCCAAGAGTATAGAAACATACTGACATTGGCAGAAAAGCTAACTAGTTAATTAAAATCCAAAGTATGTTCAGAAACCTCTCAAATACTTTATGCATTGCTGAATGTACCTAATATATCATGACATTAAACGAAAAAAAGAGGTCATTCAAAAGAATGGAAAAGTAATAAGAACAGAATACCCGGAATAGTAAATTAAAAATGTATTTGCCAATCTTAAATTCTGCATGCAAGCCACACTTCCTTGGTTTTTCGTGGATTTTTTTTTTAATAAACCTTGCAATAGTCTTATCATATCAAATAAAGTTCAGAAAGTTTGAGGCTGACAGAGATAAAAATATAGTCACCAATATTACATGAAGGAAAAAAAGGGAAAGGGAACGTTCTGAATAAAAATATCACTTTTGTAGAAGTGGAACTTGTATCCACTGAGCTACATTATTTTATTGGTAGCCAAGTATTATGAAAGTGTTTAATTAACTATTGGCAGAGGAGAGCATAACTGAAATCTCAGTAAGTACTAAAAGAACCACAATGAAGTTGCATCCTAGCAGGTATATGGGACTTACAAAAGTCTTTGTCACCAGAATTCAAACAGCATCGTATAATACACTATAAATAAATTATTGTATAACTATTAAAAACATTTCTTTTTATACAAAGTTATGAAGACTAGTAGTTCACCTTTATATGATGTGTATATCATCTTCAGGGCGCCCTTACGAATTTGTACATATCTTCAAAAGCCCTTCAAAAGCATCTTTTTCCCTGTACTGTGTTTACTTATATATTTCAGTATAAACTGGGTGCATAAGCGTAGTTAAATTCAGTTTCATGTAGAAAAATTCAAGTTAATCTTAGAAGACTTCTATCTGATAGAGGAAGCAGTATCCAGAGCTGGGCTGATACTTCACCTGTCCAAGTTTCAAGAGTTTTGCTGTGTAGAAACTCTGCAAAACTTTGTTGTTGAGATGTTTTTTGTAAACATCATGCCCCATAGAAAAACTCACTTAAAAATAGAAGGTGTCATTCGGATTTCTCCTATTCAATATAGAGGAATTGAGGTCAGAACTGATGAAGTAAATGATCACTAGGATGATGTGGGGAAGTGAGAGCCTGTCTTATGAGACAATATAGTGTGCAATAGAATAATAAACCATGATATGAATAAGCATCATGAGGCTTAGCCCCAAGGAGAGAGAACAGCCATTTACGTTAAAGGACCATCCACTGCTTATTCCAAGGAACATTTTTTATTTTGTTCATCCGTCTCATGAGTACATGAAAGGCTGAATTAATCAATCAGACCTGTGCAGAGCTATATTATTGATTAAACCTTGCTTTTAGTATAGAACTCAGCCTGAAGAAACCTGACCTCTTAACGAAGTTTAGCCATAACCCTCAAAACAAAACGAAAACCTTATTCTCCTTTTTTATTGTATTAAACCAGCATTGAATTGCACACATGAAATAATCACAGACATAGCTTGCTGCTTACCTTGTTACAAAATTTTACTACCTGAAATTTACTGCTTAAAATCCAAATAGGGAAATGTAGCGCAAGGTTCATTAACAGCTATGCAATCAGTGAAGTCTTGCCACATGGGCAGCTGTTCAGCAAGTACTGTGCACACAGCAGTGCTTTGAGACATCTGAGAAAACAAATCCTTCTGAAAAGTCTGGGTATTTCCAAGCAGGAGCTTTACAAGAAACTCTTGAAAATTTCTACATTGATTCAGCAGACTATAAGGAGAGAAGGCTACTAACTGAAACGATGCTTCAGCATACAAACTCTATTTGCTCTGAGCTGGTAAAGATATTGTAGGATGAGGGCATCAGTACTGTGAAACTGGGGGAAAGTCCTCTCCTTGGAGACCTTGTTCCACCAGATTCTACACAGAGGTGGAAGAACCTGTCCAAAGGGAGGCAAATATCGAGGAATGGCAGAGAGAAAACAATGTGACAACTTGTTCCCCAGAACTTTTGATGAATTCTTCTCCCCCAAGCCACTTCGCGGTCTGAAATTATGCTAACAATTAGCTCCTTTTTACATTGAGAAAATAGAGAGAGTTGGCTGAAAAACACACTTTTTTTTCTCTGTGGCCAGCTTTGCCTCAAACAAATACCAAATTGTTTCTGATAGCTGTACATTATCATTCATATGAAGGAAGAATGATCATCATCTTCATTATGACTTTCAAAATAGCAATGAAGCTGCATAAAGAATATTTGAAAATACATTAAAAATGCAAATATATTTTAAAATGTGCATTAAACTAAAATGGTTTGAATTTTGACATGTATTCTTTTGAATAATGCTACCATCAACTTCAGAAGATTCCTTTCTGCCAAGAAACAAGTGGAAAGGAAAACGAATATCTGCTTTCACCTAATTGTATAGTTAATACACTGCTAAAGAAAGCTACAGATGAGTCTTCGTTTCATCTTCTATAACAAGTTCTAGATGATTTTTCTTCTTCTCCCAATAGTGTTTCAAAATTACAGGAGATATTTTAAATGTTTTTCAAAGTTGATTATATGGAAATGTTAAGCAATGTCCTTGAAAAATTGTTACCTCTATATTCTTCCATTGAAAATAAAAAAAATATTTTCTGGCTATTAGAAATCAATCTTTTCCGCAGTTGAGGACTACCCAGTGCCTATTTTTAAGTTCAGTGGGGGTAGGGAGGAAATAAGGATGATGCAGAAATATTTTTAGTGGCAGAATATTGTATATATTTCTACCAGAGATCAAAAATCAAAAGAAATCCATCTAGTATATATTGAATTATATAACAGAAGCATTTGCTAATATGTCAGTTGAGACAAACAATTGATAAGTTAATTCTTTGGTGATAAATGGAATTCGTATAAATACAGAACATGGAAAAGCAAAAAATGGAATCAGATTTAATTCAGTCATTACACCAGCTCTCAAAAGCCTGACATAACTTTTTTTGGGGGGGAAAGTATTACTTTAGTCTGGATCAATCACTTTTTCTTTGAAAAGAAAGGAAATTTTAGAGAACACCTAAGCATTAAGTAATTTGACAGATGCTTAGATATGGATTATTAATATGATGGATACCATTTTCTCAGAGATTCAACAGAGTATATTTGCTCATGCATCTGGAAACAATCTGATACTCTATCGTTAAATCCTGTTTCTCATACTGCTATAAAGTTTCTGCAAATTATTATGTGAATTCCTACCTCAAATGCAATAACGGACAGATTTTCTGTGTGACAACAGACCTGCATAATACAAAGGAACTTACCAACTCCTGATTCAGTACAGCTAAGCTCCAAATTAATATTGATTTTATTAATATTGCACGTATGAAACATTTTATGAATGTATTAAAAAAAGATTTATTTCTTGATTAGCTTGTGGAAGGTATCTAACTTGTCTGCCTCTGACAGGGAGGAACTGGCCTCGATATTCCTTTCAGTCTGATATTTCTATGAGTTATGCATTTCAGCAGCGGTTCCTACACAGTCATTTCCTATAATTATTTCATAAGAAACTGATACTAATCCAATTTAAGTCAATGGAATTATTTTCACAGACTCCTGCTGACATTCATCCATGCCCTAAATTCTTTAATAACCAAAGGAGGAGTCTTTGTGTAGCACTATAGGAACAGATTCAAAGAGTAAAATAATCTGCTTTCAGTATTTATTATATTAACAATTTGGCTCTGGCTTTCCTCAATGGATTGGTTCAAACACTAAAATTTAAGGTACCACCACTGAATTGCTTTAAAACATGAGGGTACTATGTCATGAAGAACCTAAAAGAGAATATGATTTAGGAGACTTTCTTTTTCCAGACCATTTTCATAAGACTTTTTCGTAAGTGCAGATTCCTATAAATTAGGCCTATATCGTAAGCAAGCAGTCTAATTTAGATAAGCAAATTAAAGTTGTATTTTGCTCAGAAAGGGATCGCTACAGTAGCTAAGATGCTAATTTTAGTCTGAGAATTTCTAGACCTTGTGTGACCCACCACTATACTAATAACACTCTAACACTAACACACTGTGTGTGGGAGATGCAAAGAAAGTCGAAGTGATGATCACAGAGAGCTTAACCCTAAAAAACATTCTGAAAGAATAAAAAACCATAGGACACATTTCAACATATGGTGACTGAAGAAGACAATGTTTAACAATGCATCTCTATTTTTAGGATACTTGCCAACCTATGTCTTTATACTAAGATATAGGTTGTTTTCTTGTGGGTACTCTGGGTGGAATAAGCAACCTTTCAGACGGGATTTATATGTAAACCAGCTGAGGGGAGCACACAAGCCACATGAAGTGTCAGTCCAGAAAAAAAACCACTCCCTCTTCTCAAGTAGATTAAAAGCCTCAGCAGCTGAGGGCTGCAAAGGAGGCTGGAACAAGCAGGGCAGGCGCAGCAGTGACCTGTTTACTCTTAGGGCAGAACTGGACAAGCTCACATACAGGGGTGGCCCACGAAGAATCAAATGTATAAGAAGCAAGGAAAGAGGCTGTCCTGTCCTAAGCAACAGCTAGTGCAGGTGGTAGGTACGGATGGGGAAAAGAAAGCTTATCCTGAGAGGGTAAAAAGGGAAGGCAGCTTATTGCCTCTCTTAGCTCTGGTTCAAAAGGGGAAGCTCTGAAGTCCAGGCTTGTGTTATCTCAGTGTGTGTTGCTTTTACCTATAAACACCACCACAAGTTGATGAATGACAATACAGTCATTGTCACATAAACAGAGCCTAGAGCTGCCAGGGACCTTCAGAGGTCACTTAGCCCATCCCTGTGCAGGAAGGTGGGAACAACTGCTACCGAGAGGGGTTTGTCACTCCTGTTCTTACAGGCTTCCATGGCACCCACCCAACTTGAGGCAGATCATTTCAGCGCTTGTTCATCCCTGCTGAGAAGCTTACCACCTTTTCCTAGCATGTAACCTTATAATAATCCTAATCTTACACTTAATGGAGAGTAGAATTGTTTTTTCTTCTAAGAAAACCAATCCAATGTGCACATTATATGTTTGCATGAATTATTGGCCGAATGGTGCTGTAACAAAATGACAAAACTACTGAGTGTGGATCAAGCAGAAGTTCCTGTATTATTGCTGGAGGGAAAAGTTATGGTCTTGCATCAAAACAGAGAAATAAATGAGTGCATGGGGAATTAAGAGCAGGGCTATGGGAATTGAGAACAGGCCTACTGTCAAACAGCAGATGAGAAAGCCTGGCTTTTCCCACCCCAGGAACGAGGTTCCAGTCCACAGAAATAGCTGCAAAGAAAAGTGGCTATCAACTTGCATGATGGAGATGACTTAGACAAAATGAAATGAATCTCTTTTCTATACTTTCAGAGCTCAGTGCTATATCAACTTTACCAGTGACAGTTACTTAAAATGCAAACACCTTCCTCCCAGCTTTCCCAGCTCAGCAGACCTGAATAAAAATTCATCCAGTCCCAGAGCTGAAAAATGAGCAAAGATTTTAATGGGCCCTTCAGATGAAACAGCTGCATATGCACACTCATGTAGAGAATCACCTTGAAGAAATGATCAAACACTGGTGACGGTATAAAATAACTCTCCTTAAAAGGTTTTGGGTTTTTTGATTAAAGTGTAAAATTTTAGTGATGAGGGGTGAAAAAACGGTCTCCTAAAAGGAAGCATTATTTCCTTAAGTTAATTACAAGAGGTACAAATATTGGCACAGATTTCAAAAGATGCCCTTCGTCTGTGCACTAACATATTTGTATGCCAGATTCTGCCAAGGTAGAGGAGGAAGACAAGGAAAACAAGAGAAAACCCGTGTTATCAAAAGAACAGAGGAGATGGCCCTGGACCTCTAAAGCACTTAGCTAGAACCTAGAGAAACAGCGGCACAGAGGAGACAGAAAGAGAGATAATGTCACATCTGCACAGGCAATCCCAAAGCAAGAGGCCTTTTATCACCAGCTTCTACAAAAAATAAAGATGAGATAAAGCTGAAATGCCCCTCCACCTAATAAAAAAAATTTAGACTGTCTGGATTTTTAAAATAATCTCAATTGCAAATTGCCTAGAAAAAATTTAAGCTGGAGATTCAATTCCTAAATTAAATCCCACAAAATTACTGTCTGGCTTTGGTCTGTTTTTCTCATTTGCATTCAGTTCTACTGCCACAAAATGAAGTAGAGGAGATAAAACAACAAAGCCAAGAACAAAAATTGTTTTCTGCAGCAATTCTGCTGAGGATTTTCTTTTCTTTCCTATTTCCTCCTGAAATAACATAATGTGTGTGACATATGTAGAATTCTTGTAGAAGCATTTTGGTCTGAATAAATTTAGCTGTTTTAAGAAGGGTAACATCAAAATCAGTAAAAAGTAAAAGGCTCTATTAAGACAAAGCACGACCCTGCCACCTCCATGGATAAAGGGTGTACCCCAAAAATACATGTTCACAGTTAGAAAGTACAGATGCTATCTTTTAGAAAGTTAGGTATTATTTTTCTGTTTGCTGTAAAGGGCAGGACAGTACAAGTAAGCAAATAGCCTGACTGAATTAACTTTGATCCAAACAATATCGATAGATATTCCCTGTCTGTGGCCTGCATGCGAGCAGTTTATTATTTGGAAGTATTTGGGATTTAAACTTCAGACATTTCTGGTTATCACCGAACCCATGAATTGCATGACCCACTTCTGGGGTTTGATTTGCTAGGTAGTATCTCTGCAGCACATTTTTTGTATGAACAGTCATAAATTAAAAACCTGTTTTCAAGACTCTGTTGTAATACCTACTCAACTACTTCTGTTTCCATGAACATCCCTGGTTACCAACATGCCTGAACCAGAATATTTACAAAGAGCTAATACAGAAACGAGTTAGTGCAGTCAAAAGCATAATCACGGTCTAATTCAAGTGAATATCCATTAAAAAATGCTCAACAAGATTGACCATGTCATATGGGGGGTGGTGGTGGCAGGTGTCGGTCTCTTCTCCCAAGTAACAAGTGATAGGACAAGAGGAAATGGCCTCAAGTTGTGCCAGGGGAGGTTTAGATTGGATATTAGGAAAAATTTCTTCACTGAAAGGGTTGTCAAATATTGGACCAGGCTGCCCAGGGAGGTGGTTGAGTCACCATCCCTGGCGGTATTTAAAAGACGTGTAGATGTGGTGCTCAGGGACGTGGTTTAGTGGTGGACTTGGCAGTGTTAGGTTTACAGTTGGAGTTGGTGATCTTAGAGGTCGTTTTCCAACTTAAATGATTCTATGATTCTATATAAGGCCCTGATCCTGCATGATTAAAGGTAATGGGATCTTTGTCATTGACTTTCAATGAGCATTGGAATGAGCCCCAAGGTAGCAGCTATCAGAAAGGGCAGCTGCTTAAAATTTTTATAGCACTTTTACTTGAGAGCCATCAGAATAAAACATACATTCCAGGCATAGCCATACTTGGATGCAAACGTGCGTGCGCACACGCGTACAGAGCTTTAATTTTTCTCAGGCTTTTGTAGCTGCAAACATCTATAGATTCAACAGTTCGTTTAGGAAGCACTGCCAGAATTTTAAATTAGCAACCAGTCATCCTCAAGGACAGTTGTTTTGGTACTGGCAATGTCCAAGGTTGGTAATTTCACAGGCTCAGTTTAAGTCCTTGATACTTCCTTCACTGTGCGTTGCAAGGTCACCGCTCAGTATCGCTGGAAGCCGTTTAACTATCCTTCTAGTTCAGCACAGCCTTAGACTCTACTTGCCTTTTCTTAACAGCAAGGAACCCGAACATAAGAGATTTGCGCCAAACAAGTCTTTCAGCTGATTACTTTTGTCAGCAACTACTTTAATCCAGGCCACACATTCAGGTTTAGACCTGAGCTTTCAAGTGTGCAATTGCAAAAGGGAGTAATCGGAAAGCTGAAAGGTTTTAGCTCCTCCAGGAAACTCTCTGCTTACAATGCAGGGGTTAGCAGCTGAGTTCCTGGCTCAGCAGTACCAGGGGAAGGTGAATCGCTTTGAGCTCATTTGCAAAAGAAGGCAGGAACACAGTGTTAAGATTTACTATAGGGAAAATTTTATTAATGGCCAATACACACTGTATTTGTGGAAGTATGTAGATGAGGAAAGAAGCGGAGGGACAAGTGATCAGGTTTGAGGAAAAGTCTCATTCACTTTCTTAAGGTGTTTAGAACGTGTTTAACCCTCTTGTTCATAACCCAGCCCCAGCCATCTAACTAACATCAAACTAACAGCTTCACTTTCTTCTCCTACCCCATCAATCAATCCTTACACTTTTTCTTTTTTGTTGTTTTTAAGCGCAGGCTTCCCAGTTCATCTCTTTTGCCCCTGAAAAAGTGTAAACAAGTAATAAACAAGGATACAAGCATCTTTCTACACGCTTATTCATGAAATATTTCCTATAGTAAGACCCAATTCTCATCCAGAAATAGGGGGATGATGAAATCAAAAGTTCATAACTTAGCGGCAGATATTATATGACCTGAACATCATATGAAATACTGGCCTGTGTTCAATAATCAGCCTTTTTTTCCCTTTTCAATATCCTCTGTAGTAATATATTGCCATATTAATAATATAGTGTATTAGTAGTATAGTGTATTTAAATATGGTCTTAATGTAAAACTACTTTTGTTTTGATGCCTGTTGTATGCCAGTATATTAATAGAACATTACTTTTAAATTCCTTGCCAGGAAACAAGACAAACCAGCCAGCTTTGTTACAAAAAGAGTTATTACACTAAAATTATGGCCACTATAATTTTAAAGCATCAGCTCAGTTTTCCTTCCAAAAGTTCCAAAACTTTTGGTAGGTAAATGGTCTTAACATCCCTTTTTTTCCCCCCCCCCTTTTTTTTTTTTTACTTTAAATGATTTTATTTCATAGAATCCTAGAATGGTTTGGGTTGGAAGGAATGTTAAAGATCATCTAGTTCCAACCCTCCTTCCACTAGACCAGGTTGCTCAAAGCCCCGTCCAACCTGGCCTTGAACACTTCCAGGGATTGGGCATCCACAACTCTGGGAAACCTGATCTAGTGCCTCACCACCCTCATAGCGAAGAATGTCTTCCATATACCTAATCTCAATCTCCCCTCTTTCAATTTAATGCCATTACCCCTTGTCCTATCACTACATGCCCTTGTAAAAGGTCCCTCTCCAGCTTTGTTGCAGGCCCCCTTCAGGTACTGGAAGGCCGCAGTAAGGTCTCCCCAGAGCCTTCTCTTCTCCAGGCTGAACAACCCCAACTCTCTCAGCCTGTCTTCATAGGAGAGCTGCTCCAGCCCTCTGATCATCTTCGTGGCCCTCCTCTCGACCCACTCCAACAGGTCCTTCTTATGCTGGGGGCCCCAGAGCTGAACACAGTACTCTGGGTGGGGTCTCCCGAGAGTGGAGCAGAGGGGCAGAATCACCTCCCTTGACCTGCTGGTCACACTTCTTTTGATGCACCCCAGGATACAGTTGGCCTTCGGGACTGCAAGCGCACATTGCTGACTCATGTCCAGCTTTTCATCCACCAGTACCCCCAAGTCCTTCTCAGCAGGGCTGTTCTCAATCCATTCTCCAACCCAGCCTGTATCTGTGCTTGGGATTGCCCCGCCCCATGTGCAGGACCTTGTGCTTGGCCTTGTTGAGCTTCACGAGGTTCTCATGGGCCCACCTCTCAAGGTCCCTCTGGACAGCGTCCCTCCCCTCCAGTGTGTCGACCACACCACACAGCTTGGTGTCATTGGCAAAACTGCTGAGGGTGCACTCGATCCCACTGTCCACATCACCAGCGTCAAGCCCAATAGAGACCCCTGAGGAACACCACTCGTTACTGGTTTCCACTTGGACATGGAGCCGTTGATTGCAACTCTTTGAGTGCGACCATCCAGCCAATTCTTTATCCGCTGGGTGGTCCATCCGTCAAATCCATGTCTCTCCAATTTAGAGAGAAGGACATCGTGCGGGACAGTGTCAAATGCTTTGCACAAGGTCCAGGTAGATGACATCCAAGTAGATTTGTTTTAAATTAAATCATATATTTTAATATGAAAACTTTCCATACATACAGTTCTACTCATTCAAAAATCCCGACCTTATACCATTCTTCTCCAGTTTTCTTTAGATTTCAAGGGCTGGGGATTTGCAGTTTTCCTGATCACTCCAGTTTTCTGTTCCTTCCCTTTCCGCTCCTTTTCCTTATTTCTTCCATGAGATATCTGTTTGTGGTATTTATAATAACATCCCATCCATTAAAACACATCCAGCCTTTGCCCTCCTCTCAAACCTATTCTTTTGGGATGGAAAGCAGCCCATGTCTTTTCACAATCTCAAACACTAAGCATACAATTTAATACTTAATGGAAGAAATATAGAAGGATGCTGACAGCTGGCGGAACTATGCCCCACATCCAGAAAATGCATCTGTCATCACTAGACAAGGGAAGCCAGGGACACTACGATCGCTGCTTGTATCCTGCTTATGCAGGATGATGATGAACACAAACTGCCTAGAAATTCATGCACTACTTTGCTGACAGAATTTGACCAGAGATATACCATACTAATTCTTAAATGTATTTTGAATGTTTTTTTTATTTCCGAGTAGGGCGTTACTATCAATTTTGTGACTTATCTTTGTTTTATGAACAGCAGTAATGCACTACCCAAGAAGTTATAATTTCAAAATATCAGAGCTACTGTAATCATCTTCAGAGTCATTCTCCTTCATGCATTGCAGTTTATATTAACTGTACATTTTCATCTTGATTTTTAGATAAATAGTTTTTTACCATTTGCACTACATTTTATTTCTAATATCCATTGATGGGTTTTTAATCATAGTGTTGCATGAAATTTTTATTTACAAGCAATTTAGTATTTGTTTTCATGGTAGCAATTACGACATGGTTCTGAAGTTGAAATGTTTTTAATGGCAACTACTAAAGAACTCTCTCCTCCAAATATCTTTATAGCAAATACCTAATTCAATGTGAAAATCAAAAACAATGTAGGCAGACTGACCGCCTGTTACCAGCTTAAAACACAGAACTGGTAACCGAGCACTCAGTAAACTAAGGCAGAAATGGTCAGTACATGCAGGGTGCAGGAGACTGACAGCACTTGCATGCAGTCTTGCTTACTTACAGAAGCAAGCCTAGAGGGCTTGCTGGAACAGTACAGTGGGGATGTGGGCTGTGAATGGTACGGATGCTTTGGCACTGGCAAACCTACCAATCTCTGACTTCTCTGGTGGATTTCAGTTAGAAACTTTCACAGATAAGGTTATATATATACATTTTAACTGCTCTCAGTGAATTTTTCTTCCATTAACTTATCTATATACTGTTTTTAATCTATGTAAAATTTTAGCATCCGCAAGTATGTAAATATGCTTGTTAGCCTTGACCTTTGAAAAGATCATACCTGTATGCATGTATTAAGGTGACAATAGTAAAATCTCAGTGTTCAGCACTACAAGCTTAATGATACATATGCTGCTTCTTAGAGATCTAGCTGTCTGAGACTCTATTCTGGTAAGAGTGAGAACATAATTTTTCAAAATATAGAAACAGAAAGAAGGAAGAAATAAGATGCTTGAAAAACACTATCCAAACCATACTGTAAGGAAGAGGTACCAAAATGGATCAAGACTAAGCATATATTTTGTCAAGATCTCAATTTCCTAGGTATATTATATATCTAACCAACATTCCTGTGGAAAATCCTGTATTTCTTGCTCTTCTCCTGGTCACTTGGCTGGCCTGACTGGACTTCACGCACACTTTCCATCCAAGATGATCTTGCTAAAACTACCTATCAAATCTTGTTAAGAAAAGAATTTGCAACCTTGTGTTACAGGACCAGAAAAAAAAGATATATAAAGAAAGAACCCAATCTTCATTATTTTTACATTTTCAGAAAGGTCCTTGATTTATGGTGCTTAACTCATTATATTTATTTTTGAGGTTCATAATACCACCAATAAATCTCTGAAGGATTTGGACCTCATCTTGCACTACTGTCTGTTTATGTTGGAGTCTGATGTCTAAGCAGAAGAGCTCTGGTTTTGCTAAAACTTAAGTATTTGTAAGAAATCCAAAACCAAATCTGTGCCTGTAAATAGACGGTAAACAAAAACCTACAAAACAAACTCTCACAGCAAAAGCAGAGGTTACATAAGAGTAATCAGAATATTCTGTCAAATTTCAAGAGCCATGAGCATGGCTGGTCATCTCCTTTTGAATGAAAGCTATCGCCTTCAAACACAGGCTTGCAGTTATCCCTATACCAAAGCTGCACATATATGCTGCACATAGATGCCAAGTGATTTGCAAGCAATGCAGCTTCAGTAAGAGGCAGATATTGCTTAACAAGAACTCAGGATGTTTATTTAAAGAGTGAAAACCTCATTCATTTTCACTTTTCTGTGAAATGTAGAGAAGATTGCAAATAGAGAAATTGGCTCAGATATAACGTACCCATATGGTGTTGAGCAAGGCTCTAGATGGTATCAATGAAAGGAAGCTGACAAAGAAAGAATGCTCATTAAAGAAGGCATAGTAGCAAGAGATAAACTATCTAAATTGTAACAACAAAGATAAATTGCAGGAAAGTCAGAGATATATGAAGGAGGGAAAAGCAACTAACTTGGATACAAACAGATTACAGAAAGTCTTATGTGCTCTGTGTAGCTGTTCGTGCATCAATTAACTGTGCATGTGTTTGACCCCTGCCTTTCAGACACTGTTTCATTAACGATGTACAAGTTTCGTGTACCAGTAGACAGGACGTGTACCAGTATCCTGTCTACCACCAACATGAGAAATCGCACTGTCAGTGGAGAAGCTTTGTAGTGAAGAGATACATTTATGCCAAATTTTGTTCTAAACTGCTATCTTTCTTTTAACAATGTCAATAAAAAAAAAAAATTGTAGTAGGTGAACTAAGGATATATAATAAGCTGCAAAATCAGGTATATCGATTTCCAGCTTGAATATGTTTCTCTTCTGTCTGGGATTTTGTAACCGAAAACCTAGTTCAGAATATCTAACTACATTTTCGCATTTGCTGTCAATGATCTTGCTAAAACTACCTATCAAATCTTGTTAAGAAATGGATTTGTAACCTTGTGTTACAGGACCAGAAAAAAAGATGTATAAATAAAGAACCCAACATTCATTATTTTTACATTTTCAGAAAGGTCCTTGATTTATGGGGCTTAACTCATTATTTTTAATGATGGAATTCTGCACATAAGAGTTTTGTTTTTCAGGATGTTGATTTTTTAGAATGAGATGTTCAATGAGAAAGTATGTTAAATGAATGGAGATGGTGATCTTTGTATTTTTTTATAGCAATTGAGACATTAGTCATAAACAGATTTGCTCAGGGAGAAAGAAAAGAGTATCCCTGTCAGCCTTCTTTCTCAAGGGAAAATGGGTTCTTCTTAATGAAACAATGGAATAGTCCCAAGTGTAAGGGCAAGGAAAAAATAAAATAGAAAGCAGGTGTTTTCAGAACAAAGTCAAAATTGAGAAGATGCTTCTTCTCAGAGATTTCTCTTTACCAAATTGTTAAGAGAGTCTCCCTGTGACCTCGTAGCTAATGTTCAAAACAGAAAACTGAATTTCTTGGCCTCTAGAGACTTCTAACAGCTCACAAGCCACCACTACCACCCTGCCCTCGTGACTTTAGGGAAGAGTTTATAAGTTATCTTCTTATCAGCCTACCCCCTGGGAAGAGCACATATGTTATCAGCCCTAGGACTGTCCCTTCTTAGGAGTCCTTCAGGACTGTGGCTCCACACCTTAACAGGGTTAACAACCTAATTCTCTGGAAAGAAGCATCTCCTAGCTACAATCCACCTTGCCAGGATTTCTTCCCAGTGCTCTCATTCTCTTTTTTGTATCTTTAGTTTCATTTGCTGCAGCAAAGACTGAGGTGAAGCCTCACTCCCTTTCACAGAAGAATTGTGAAGTTTTTATCCTAAACAGCCATGAAACTGAATTTTGACATTTTAAAATGTCCAGCTCCTCTACAAAACACTTTTCTGAGGTTGGCTTTACTGTGCTACCACAAGCTCTAAGCATGAGATGCCTCACAGCAAATAAGCTTCTGAATTGTCAGGCTACAGGGTTAAATCGAACTGAAATGCATAGAAGGTGGCATTACAGCCACCTTAGCACACATGACCATCAGGATAAAATGTGAAGTTCTTATCACACTTCTAAAAACCTTCTCATCAAAGAGTTCAGTGGTGACATATCCACTCTGGATCTTAAGATTCCATCACTGACTTATGGAATGATGTAACTTCAGGAGCAATTTTTAAAATAATTTCCCTACACACAATTTATTCCCCTAAGTGCCACGGAAGGGTCATGCACTTACATGTAAGTCAGTCTGCAGTCTCAACTGCTCTCCTGGTTTGCCGGGAACTAGGACAAGTCAGCAGCTGACTGATGATCCTGCTACCCAAACTGTACATGAGAAAAGTCAGCTGAAGCCATCGCATTCAGTTTTCTGGATACTACTCAGGCTGATGTGGGCTTTAGAACAGTAAAAGCCAATTAACAATGAGAACGGATTTGGAGAGTGACCTTTGAAGCCTACATAGAACTGCGCTTTACCTGATGGGACTGTGCACACCTCATTCTTTCTTAGATTTAACTGATAAACTTACCCTTACATTTTGTGCTTTTCTGATAAGTGTAGAGAAAAGGTTTTAATAAGTTTTGAAACATTGGTGGCTGCTTAGGGGGCATAATATCTCCCCTAAGAAATTACATCAATCATTTTCTAAAAAGGATCTAGAAATATTGTGACAGTTGTCACCATCCCCTACTGCACCGACAGGGTGAATCTAGAACAGTAGAGGAAGAAGTCACACTATAAAATCTTGCAGAAGTTTGTAACTCTTGAATAACTGATACTGCATATGCAACAAATCATGTTAGAACTGTTTCAGAGACGGATCTGTAACCTCAAAGTTAATGGATACATTTTCATTGATTTCAGTGAGTTGTACGTTGGGGCTTTGGTTCCTGGAAAAGTAGAATGTCAGCAGTAAATACTAAGCAAGTGAACTCATTGTTCCAATTGGACTTTTACTGAAAAGTAACCAGATAAGTTTGAATGCTTTCTGCTTTGTAACTGAGTATTCAAAGATGTTCTACATTTGCAATAAGAATTTATTAGTGTCATCCTTTAAAGTCATTACTCTCTATTTCTACCCATTTCCAGCTTTCCTATAAGCACTTCCAGTCTACCAGTCTTCCAGGTTCTATTTGAACTGAATCAGAATGCAGAACAGACCAAAACCATCCACTGTGATATCTACAAATACAATACGTATATTTTAGGCTTCTTTTCTTAAATTGCAGTCTTTTATCATTTTGTTGTATCACAGTGTCTTCTTGAATGCTAGTCAAGAACTTCCCTTGTGCAGTCTCTGCCCCAAAAAGCATATGGTTTCATGATGTCCCCACAAAGAAAGGCTTACAGACAACAGCTGAAGAAATAACCGTATTTTGCAAAATATCTGCTCACCACAAATCAGCTGGGAGCTCCTCGGTACTGGGGAATCTTCTGACTGGCACATGTGGAGGAAACAACTCTACAGCTAGTCTACACAGACATGACTTTGGGCAAAGCTAGGAAGCAGATTTGAGTATAGTGAGAACAAAATGGTGCAGGTTTAATTAAAGCAGGTAAACACATACAGATATATACATACCCGTACAGAGAGAGCGAGAGACTGGAGCAGACATAGATTCACATCTTTTGAAACCAATGACAAGACCTCTGGAGAAGGGTAACAGGGACTGGTCAGAACAAGAACTACTTTGGAAATGACATAATTTGTACATTACATGCTGATTCACCAAAATCTTAAGGTAAGAGCTGCCCGTCAAATTTTTTTACATTATGTTCTTGTTATTATTCTAATCTCTTCCCAAGCGCAATACT
>VYZW01038813.1:2107-13381 GCA_013401315.1 Balaeniceps rex | reverse complement strand
AGCTCATGGAGCCCCAAGAGAACGGGAAAGTGGGGCATCCTTGAGTAGTCTCTCTTCCTGTAAAGACAGGCAACACAGGGCGTTCTCATTTACTAAGAGGTCAAAGCAAGAAAACCCAATAATAACAGTGGGGTTTATTTATATGTTTGTTTGTTTGTTTGTTTGTTTGTTTTTATTACATTGCATATAGGAAAAGTTTTTAAGAAAAACAAAACCAAACTTCCTGTTTTCCATAGACTTCCTTCAGGGCAGACACAGTTCACCTCATCTCTGTTTTCTTTCTGAAGTATAGAATTATGAAAATATTTATAGACATATTTAGACTTGCTCCTCAGTTAGGTTAGGGATCCTTGAGTGTTGCAGAAGTCATAGTCATCCTTCTCTCAAGATAACCATAAGAAATTCCTAAGTTCCTTTTCAGAACTTTTCTTTTATTCTATCTTGCAACTCTAATTTTGTGAGTATTCTACGTAAATGTCTCTTCTTATCTAGGCAAACTAGAATTACATATTCTCCAACAATAAATATCAATTGGGAACAATACTGACACGTTACTTGAAGTCACAATTCTCAAACTAATGGAAACTGAGTGCCTCCTAAATTTTCTTCAGCAAAGAGTTACATTTTATTTTAGTATTTACTCCAGCTCTAGGTTTCCCTAGACTTGAGTTGTCACTAAACTACTAGGTGTGGGTGGGAGGTGTAAAGTACGGAAATACACATATTTTCTTTCCCTTCAATTATGCTCCATTTTGATCTCAGTTTCAAATGTTTAATTTGGTAATGTTTTGTGGGGTTCGCACTGACTCTGCCNGTCACCCAAAAATACCAGAGAGCAAAGACTAGATTATGATGCACGTGAAAATGTCAGATTCCTGTGAAACAGCAGCTCAGAATCTGGAGGGAAGTGTAAATTCCCCTGCTGTTAAGGAGGAGCATTGGGGAGTAGCTGGTTATTTTCACTGCAGGAGACATTTAAAAATAAAAACATAAACAAAGTTGGTGGATTTTCAGTGTTTCACTGCCATCTATTGGACATAAAGTGTATTGAGTGTTTTTATAATTGAAAGAATAAAAGCTAATGAAGAAATTAGCAAAACAATTTCAAATCAATGTTTCTGTACTGACTTAATCCATGAAAGAAGATGAATTCTCCACAAAGCAGGGGAAAAAAAAACCCAAAACTGTGATTACCTTGTAGGAAATGCAAGTGAAAACCTTACACCTGAAACTGGTATGTTAGTAAGTCAAGAAAACAGATCAATGGAGCTCATGGAGCCCCAAGAGAACGGGAAAGTGGGGCATCCTTGAGTAGTCTCTCTTCCTGTAAAGACAGGCAACACAGGGCGTTCTCATTTACTAAGAGGTCAAAGCAAGAAAACCCAATAATAACAGTGGGGTTTATTTATNTCAGTTAGGTTAGGGATCCTTGAGTGTTGCAGAAGTCATAGTCATCCTTCTCTCAAGATAACCATAAGAAATTCCTAAGTTCCTTTTCAGAACTTTTCTTTTATTCTATCTTGCAACTCTAATTTTGTGAGTATTCTACGTAAATGTCTCTTCTTATCTAGGCAAACTAGAATTACATATTCTCCAACAATAAATATCAATTGGGAACAATACTGACACGTTACTTGAAGTCACAATTCTCAAACTAATGGAAACTGAGTGCCTCCTAAATTTTCTTCAGCAAAGAGTTACATTTTATTTTAGTATTTACTCCAGCTCTAGGTTTCCCTAGACTTGAGTTGTCACTAAACTACTAGGTGTGGGTGGGAGGTGTAAAGTACGGAAATACACATATTTTCTTTCCCTTCAATTATGCTCCATTTTGATCTCAGTTTCAAATGTTTAATTTGGTAATGTTTTGTGGGGTTCGCACTGACTCTGCCTATATTTTGAGTACTGTGCCTAAAGCTGTGAAGAAACTTGCTTTATTCCTGACAGAAAAGCTTAGCAACAGAGCTCAAGTTTATCCATAGTACATCATAACAATCTGTGTGTAACCATTAGTCTGATGCATCCATTAAAGAGGGTATCTGCTATAAAAACAAAGATATAAATATTACAGAAAAATACTCCCAAATGCTAAAATATTACAAGCAATCTTAAAATATTCCTGTTACAATATTTCTTTGCAGTTAAACAATAATTAAGTCTGCCTTTTAAGGCTCCAGTTGGCATCAGTAGACGACAGAGGAATGATGTGGTGAAACAAGACAAATAGAAAGACTTCTGGAAAGAGGAACATCCTATTCAGTATTCCCACATTTACTGGGAGAGCTCTACTCTGGGCTCCAGGTTATGGCTCTTCCACATCAAGTTAGTGGCCCAATTGCAGAAGATAATTCAGAGTAGAAAAGGGTAGAGTCAATTACTGAGAGCTTTTTTGGGGGTTTTGGGGTTTTTTTTTTTGCTTAGAGGATTATTGTACTTGTCCTAAAGATGCCTTTACACATATTCCAAGGGAAAACTATCTGGAAAGTTTTTGAATATTATTTTTAGTGAACTCATCTGATAGATGTCTAAACTTTCCTGGGAAGAATTAGAGGAGTCACTGAGCCACCCAAATACTTTTCAGGGCAAGGAAGAAAATTTTGAGGTACTTTCTTCTGCTTTGGAAACAAACCAAAAGTAAAGAGGAGCCCCAAATTCTTTTTCAGAATTTTAAATGTATATTTTCAACAATTTCCTGGCCTAAGAATTTAAGTAATTTTTCAAATTTTTCAAAGTTTCAAATAATTTTATTCATTTTCAGACTTATAAAGGAATAGGAAGTAGAGATAAGTAGGACTGGATGACAAATGAGATAATCCATTTATGTTGTATTTACATAAATATGGCTGTCAAAAAGATAACAGAAATTAATACAAAGTACATAAAAAATTCTTCATGTTACCAAGGTTTGATTCAGCAGAGACACACAGACAATACTGTAAAATCAGACAGTAAAATAGAAGACAATAGTGCTAATACTATTGTATTAGAAACTGGATTAGGAATTGTAATTCAGAACAGGCTGGTGTAGAAAATAAATTAAATTTACTCTGCTTCCTAAAAAAATGCTTCCAGCGTATCCTACACAACTTTCTCTCCATTGTATTTGTATATATATAAGAAATGTCTACTTAGGGAGAGCTACTGTAGTATAGAGAATAATGAAATACTGAGAAACACACTGGATATGATTATTAGTTTTATCCAATGTTCTCTGGCATTCAAAGCAGGATTAATCTTTGTGTAGCTCATGCTATGGATAAATTACTGGAGAATAGATATTGGGATAGCCATTAGTCTGCCTCTTGCTGCACAGTTTCCTGGATTTTGAGGCAACTCTGCAGATAAGGATGTTCAACATGTACATCATTCTCTTCCAGACATAAAAAACATGTTTTCTTCATTTGCCATTTAGACGAACTAGTTGTACATTCTCCAGGGCAACAGTTTTCAATTGGAAAATGAAAACTAATCACAATTAAATACTTAATAGAAGTGGTCAAAGTGACTGGTATTTCAATTGGGGGAAGAAAAACCTAAGAGGATGTGTTCTGATATTGAAAGTTGGCATTGCTATCCACTCGGAAATTTCTGTTTTCTTTTCAAAACAACCTTTAAGTTAAAAGTACCCTTATATGAGATGTTTGAATTTTTTATTGAATAAGACACTTTGATCACCCTTGTTAATTTTAAAATTTAGTCTGATGGGTCATTGCAATATTTCTAGGTTCGTTCCACTTTAAAGGAGAAAAGAACTTCACATTGTGGGCATTTCTCATGCAGTTCCCTTTCCTCCCTACAGACTAGTAAACCAGAAAGCAGCCTCATAAGAGTGGAAAATGCAATGTACATATAGGGCATGAAATTATCCCTTGGTTTCCACGTCTGCCCACAACATTCATTTGGCAGTCTGAAGGTTTACTGTGTCCTTGACACAGCAGCAAGAAGTCAGTGAGAGTATCAGAATGACTGGGACAGAGCCCTGAAGAAAGGCATAAAAATGGGAGGTGAAGAAATCATCTTTGCAATCATCTCTACAGTAGCACTGAAACATAGCCCCTGTAGAGGAGGCACGGTCCTTTCTCATTAGTTATTGGCTCCTGCACTGGTACTCAGGGTCTTACTGATATTTGCCACCCAGTCAGTGCTTATCCTGAACCATGGGTAAATCCCCATGGTGTGACTGAGAGGAGGGGTTTTGGGACAGCTCACTCTATTAAGAGATAGAGAACACCCCACTGCCCTTAGATCTATTAAGCTGGATTACACAGTGATCATGGTAGTTGCAGAAAAAAAACGCATCAGTCCTTTACTGGGGTAGAGCACTCATAGTGACCAAACTAGAAGGTCTTAAAGCCTAGACAGAAGTAAGAGGTATCGAGTCCCATGCACTGAATAATAAGCTCATACATTCAGGCAACAGCAATGCAATAGAAGTAAAAAACTGCATTCTCATGGTATGTTGGTGGGAACCCAACACCTCACCCCCCCACGTCAATATGGAGCCAACAGATTCACTCCCAGCAGAAATACAAGCCTTCAGAAGTATCATATTCATAGATGCATCTATGCCATTGAACAGAGAACATAATTTCAAAATAACTATTTCTTTTGGATCATGTATTTTCAAAATATCCAAAGAAAACTTTGAAAAACATTTTGCTCGACAATGTTCAGATCTGGAAAAGAAATTTTAAAAAATGATTCTTTACATCCAGAACAGAAGCTAGCAGTCATTGATGGTACAGATGGCCGCTTCCTCCTCTTCCATCATAACACATGTCACATATCCAAAGATTTCACTAGCCAAGGAGTAAACAGCTTCTAATTGCTTTTACTACACTTTGGCCCTCTTTAAATAGCTTATTCAAAAAAATTAAATATTACAGCCTTATTGCCTGTGTTCTCCTGACAGTGAGGTTATGTCTATTTACGTGTGCTGGAGACTGGAACATGACCAGCACAGTTCTCTCAAAGGTAAGCTTCCTTTTGCTTCCTGCAAAATTTCTGCTGGATTGAGTCCGTGGCTCAGTGGAGTTTTATGATGTTTTATACTCTGTCTTTTCAGAAGGAAAGCACAGGACTGACGTGTGTGCTTAGTCCTCTTCTTCATTAGCCTCACACAGTAAATTAAAGCCTTTACATCCAAATTTAGGACTGCATCTGGACATCCTACATCATGATGAATAGCATATTGATGAAGTAGATAAGGCTGGTAGCATATGCCCCTTATGAAATAAAGTCTAGTGGCCACATGAAAAAATGAGGACTGATGTGCATAAAACCCCCTCAATAAAGAAAGGTAACATCTACCTTAACATGTATGTATATTCTGTTGGTTTTGTGATATGCCTAACTCCTTTTTAACTGATTCAGGGAAACAAAAATAGACTCTTGAGCTATATCTACACTACAACAGATGTAGACTGTGTCATCAGACCTAATCCTGCTTTAAATAGCTACCTCAGGTACGGATGACAAGGAAGTTGAAGCGCACAAGTCACAAAACTACGTAAGACCTCAGTAAAGTTAATGAACGTACATTTCTCCATATAAATTGCTCTAGATAGATGGGCCATTTGATTAACTACTTCCGCAAGTCAGCAGTTTATAATAGATGTTTTTAGATGTTGAAGGTCAACAGTGTAAAGCAAGCTGTATACATCTTGACACTGTGTCGTGGTTTAGCCCCAGTCAGCAACCAAGCACCACACAGCCGCTTGCTCACCCTCCCGCCCCGCCCTGATGGGATGGGGGAGAGAATCGGAAGGGCAAAAGAAAACTTGCGGGTTGAGATAAAAACAGTTTAATAATTGAAATAAAATAACAATAATAATGTTAGTAATAAAATCACTATGAAAAGGAGAATGAGAGAGAGAGAAACAAAACCCAGGAAAAACAAGTGATGCAACCGCTAACCACTCGCTGACCGATGCCCAGCCAGTCCCTGAGCAGCAATTGCTGCCCCCCGGTCAACTCTCCCCATTTTATATACTGAGCATGACGTCATATGGTATGGAATAGCCCTTTGGTCAGTTTGGGTCAGCTGTCCTGGCTGTGCCCCCTCCCAGTTTCTCGTGCACCTGGCAGAGCATGGGAAGCTGAAAAGTCCTTGACTAGGGTAAGCACTACCTAGCAACAACTAAAACATCAGTGTGTTATCAGCATTATTCTCATACTAAATCCAAAACACAGCACTATGCCAGCTACTAGGAAGAAAAATAACTCTAACCCAGCCAAAACCAGGACACACTGTCTTTCCAAAGAACTCAGAAAATTCGAAGAAGGGTTGAACAAGTCTAATTAACATAAAAAGTGAGGTGAGTCGCAGTCTGAAACTGAAACAAGTGTAAATCAAGCTGTTGTTCATATTAAAAAAAAATAACTGTGACAAGCTTATGTGTCATATGGCTCTTCACTTGCTAAGAAGTACAAAATTGCCAAATTACTTCATAAACACTGCTGCCACATTATTTTCAGCCTGATAAAAAAATGCAAAGTTCAACATGTCTGTCCTTTCAAAAATTTCAGCATGGATTTACAGGTACAAGGTTCAGATTATTTGTATATGTTCAGATAAATATCTCAGCTATGATCTTACATGAACACAGGTAAAGCTCTGAATGCTTTGGGTTACTGACAAGTGAGCCATTTGATTTAAACAGATTGCTTTTCAGTGTAAGCGTTAGCTGGACATGAGCCCAGAAAGCCAATAGTATCCTGGGCTGCATCAAAAGAAGCATGGCCAGCAGGTCAAGGGAGGTAATTCTGCCCCTCTGCTCTGCTCTGGTGACACCCCACCTGGAGTACTGCATCCAGCTCTGGAGTCCTTAGTGCAGGAAAGACATGGACCCATTGGAGCAGGTCCAGAGGAGGGCCATGAAAATGATCAGAGGGATGGAACACCTCTCCTATGAAGAAAGACTGAGAGAGTTGGGGTTGTTCAGCCTGCAGAAGAGAAGGCTGCGGGGAGACCTTATTGTGGCATTTTAATACTTAAAGGGGGCTTATAAGAAAGATGGGGACAAACTTTTTAGGAGGGACTGTTGCAATAGGGCAAGGGGTAATGGTTTTAAACCAAAAGAGGGTAGATTTAGACTGGATATAAGGAAGAATTTTTTTACAATGAGGTTGGTGAAACACTGGAACAGGTTGCCCAGAGAGGAGGTAGATGCCCCATCCCTGGAAACATTCAAGGTCAGGTTGGACGGGGCTCTGAGCAACCTGATCTCGTTGAAGATGTCCCTGCTCATTGCAGGGTGGTTGGACTAGATGACCTCTAAATGTCCCTTCCACCCCAAACCATTCTATGATTCTATAATTCTTTTGTACACAATATCTGCTGAAAAAGTGATTCAGTGCTTTTCCAGAACTCAGTATTTTATCATTGATATTATTGGTGTTAGGAGAAATAGACCATGGAAGTACCAAAATCAGTTAATATATACTCCAGATAAAATATATGCTTAAAAATGCTCATATGTATACTGAAACCTGTTGAAGTATATTTCAGTTTTCCCAGTGTGAGAACTTTTCGTATCTATGTGGTTTGTGTCTTCTGTCCCATTTAACTACTAGGTGAGAACACAATAATGGTGGGTGACAGGTCTGTCTAACATGCTGTTCTTTCTCTAAATGTAGGCCCAGAGAAGGATAAAAACTGGACAAGCCTATATAATACTTATTCCTAATACTATGTCACCTTCCAATTATTTTTAGCCTCAGGAGATGTTTTTCAGTACTGCTGTGTTTTTAGCAACATTCTAAAGATTTTGGTTTTCATTACCTTGTCCATTTTACTCTTGAGCCCATCCAACCTCTAATATCCAGAATTGCTTCTACAGAGGAGGCTATAGGACAACTACCAGCTGTGATCAAGAGGCAGAAAACTGCTATTTCTTTTGTTGTTTCAGTCTTGGTTCCTCCTGGCTCCGTTTGATGCTCCTCCATTCCTTGGGTCTTGTACTGGGAGAGAGAGTGACCAGCTGGCTCATATGTATCTTTTCTATGACTTTTGTGATTTTTCAGGATTCTGCTACGTTCACTTCAGTCATCTACTTTAGTAGAGCAGGGAAGAATGAACAACTGCATTAACAGTGAAATGAAAAGGAACATACAAATAATTATGCTGCAGGCCCATAATTTTCCTACCCTTTACAAATAGCAGTTTCTGTGGCTTATCAGAGTGAAATCTAAACAGTTTTTAGTCTGACCCTAAAGGGTAAACTGAGTTTTCAAGGGATCAGAGTTTTCTTCATAGGGCAGACAACTTCCTTATCAATTCCTTAGCAATGTCTACACTGCTGCTGTCAAAATTGCTACATATTTTGCTGAAAATAGTGCTCCTTTCACAATAACTCATTATAACCCAAGACAGAAACAAAGCAAAGAAAAATTTCATTCCATAAAGTTGTGCAATAAAATAAACAGTGAAATACTGGTGGCCACACAGCAAATAGTTAGGCAGCCTTGGTTATATTATGATCATCTGTTCAAGGAAAGACATAGAAAAATAACATGAGAATAAATGTAATGCACATCTACTCCAGGATCCTGTCTATGACAACACATGACTAGAGAAGAATAAATGGACAGAATAAGCAAGAAAGGATACCAGCAGAGAATACATAATTATCTTCAAAATGTATTTTTCTTGTTTTTCAAAAGTATAGAATCTCTGCCCCCATGAGATTTTTGAACCTGAGCTAGTTTTTAATGTATATATAAAGACCTTCATATGTGCTCAATTTTCCCATGTAAGAAATATGCTGGAGCTTTTTCATTTGTGGAGGAGGAATTATTTAGAGTAAATGCTGCTGTTTATTTTCAGTGATTGCAGGTATCTTACATGGTCATGTAACAAAATTTAATTGAGAAGAAAGTATTGAAGTTTCTGAGTGTAAGAGTGATTTCCAACCACACCTGTTTTGGATGTTAGATGAGGAGGAGAGCTGTTTGGTTTTCAGCATATGAAGAAATGGCACAGCTCGTTTGCTATGGAAAAAAAAAAGAAAAAGAAGTGTGGAAAAACACCACTGAGTGGAATTAGGACAGTGACCATAAAGATTTCCTAACACACTGACTACTTCTTCATCTTGATGAATGGTGCTTATGTACTGAGGACTAGGAGCAAGAGTGGTCACCACCAACAGCTGGATCACTGACAGCAGGATGGGACAGATTTGGTGCACTCATAATAGTGGGAAGCAGGTGCTCTGCTAGGGATCTGACTTCAGTGACATGCAATATATACTCAGAAATAAAAGAAGCAATTTGAGACTAAAAGAGCAGGAACTACTACAGACTGTATCAGGAAAAACTTTGAACAGCAATCCAGAAATCAAGAAAGAGTGGGAAATTCAACGTGGTACAGGAACACAAATAAACCACACAAAACTCAAATTGCTGTTTATGCAATGCATGACAGCAACTAATTGTTCATTAAACAAATAAAGATGAGAAATAATTTAGTTATTTTTCATGCTGGACATTCACTGATTTCAGTTACTTTTCCTGAATAGTCCAGGTCTGCTATAAAGGAACAGTTGAGACAACTTTGATAAATTTTCTACTGTATTTCATGCAGATGTCAAAATGGTTTGCTAAATGGCTATGCACATAAAACAAATTAGGTCCTTAAAAAGGAAACTGTCTATTTTTATACAGCATTACTAACAGTTGTGATAATATTTGTAGCAATCTTTTCCATTATTCAAAGGAAGTGCCTATTGATTGGAGTCTGTTTAAATTAGGCTAAAGGAGATCGGAGCTCTACGGGGAGGGGACGTCCAAAATTGTTGACAGTGAGTCATGCCCTTTTTATGGGAAACAGCCTTTTATGTCCTCGTCTTCGTCTGTTCCTTCTTTACAGGAACTGACTGCATTTTATAAATTTTAAATAGGATCCTCCTGCTTGTTTTAGCAATGAAGATGCAACTATGGTGCTCTGTCACGTGCTGTGGTGAGTCTGAACAACTTCAAAGATATTCCAGACCTAAAGCCAACAGGAATTGTGGTCATGAAGCCCATGCCAAGAAACGTTAAGAAACTTGCAAAATCAGGACCATACCTCTGTAGCTGTGCATAGTTCTTTTCCACAGGTAACAAAAGAGCAAGAACTCCTGATATTCTTCCCTACTTCCAACAGTAATGGATGGGCTATTTACCTAAGAAAACTAAAGAAGGCAGAATAAATCAACAGCATCAGCCTATCTTCTAAGAAGTCTTCTAAATACACCTGTTAAAAAAACCTGGCATCATCTAATTTTATTCATAGACTAGAATGTCTTTGACAAGGAATTTTACATCCTTTGCAAATTTCAACACATTTGCAAGCTATGTTTAGTGTCTGATTTCTGTGTTTCTCCTTCTAAAAGCATTTTTTCTTAAAGATAACTGGCACTGAAATACAAATACAAAGGAAGGAAGGAAGGAAGGAAGGAAAGAAAGAAAGAAAAAAGAAAGAAAGAAAGAAGGAAAGAAAGAAGAGAAAAAGAAGAAAGAAACAAAGAAAGAAAGAAAGAAAGAAAAGAAGAAAATAAAGAAAAAGAGAAAAGAAAGAGGAAAGCAAAAAGAAAGGAAAAAAGAAAAAATAAAAAAGAAAGAAAGGAGAAGGAAGGAGGGAAGGAAAGAGGAAGAGAGAAAGAAAGAGAGAAAGAAAGAGAGAAAAACAAGAAAAACCATCAAGTTTCTTTTTTAAAAACTTGTAAGAAAGACACCCTAAATGTATTAGTACATCAAAAACTAGTGGCACAGATTTCACTGTGTCTGCCAGGTGTTAAATTTTCATTTAAATGTGTCTTGATCCTCTTAGTTTCTAGCGCTCATCATCTTAATGGTATTAAGCTATTGCCAGTCTGCTCAGAGAACCAGTAGTACCAATACTAGTGTGAAATTTCATCGCTTCATCTTAAGTGGTATGAACTTCAAAGACTATCTCTGATCATTTTGATGCTAATTATTTTAAACAACCTGCACAAAACAAATACCCAGTTTAATCTATTTAAATCTAATTATAAAAGAGAGCAAGATCTGGTTTTGGTTTTGACTCAGAGGACCCCCGAGAATGAAAGAAAAAACACTTAAAACCACAAACCAAAATAAATCTGGGCCCAACTGTCTCACAGAAAATAGATTAGCTACACAAAAAAAAGCATGTTTATCTGAAGTACTTTTGCTTTTAACATTTCATCTAGTTTTAAAAGTTCTTAACTATGATGCACTCTTTAGACATTATATATCAAATGGAAATATTTCCCTTGAGCAAAGCCTTCCCCT
>VYZW01038810.1:17914-48220 GCA_013401315.1 Balaeniceps rex | reverse complement strand
GGAAAGGAGGGGAGGGGGCCGGGGCGGTGAAGGGGCGTTGCCAGAGTTATCCCGGAAGCGACGGGGCCAGCGCGGCAGCAGCTCCCGCCTCAGGGCCCGGTCAGCGGGCAGCTCGCGGGGCCGGTGGCCCCCGGAGTCCTCCTCTTACTCACGCAGCCGCTGAGGGCAGCGCTGCTCGGGACGGCAGCTGGGCTGGCGCGCGCCTCGTGCGCACACCTGCGCACGCGCGTGCTGTACGTGTCTCCCTTTCGACAAAAAACTGAATTTAAATTCCCTGCCTTCCGGACTGGTTTGTGGCTCAGATTCGTGCCACGAGAACCTGAAATGTAGCACGAAGTGCCTTGGCAAGCTTCATCTGCTACTCAGAGGCATCGTCTGTGCGTGGGAGGCAGGCGGGAGTGTTCCTGGCTTCACCTGGCTGTGACCCCTCTTGACAAAGCCTCTTGGGTTTAAATTTCCAAATAATTTGTTGCTTAGGCACGGATCCGTTTTTGTCTCGCACGGAGAGCGCTAGGGTTTGATATTCTGGAGCCACGTATTCTCCGCTGCGGAAAACAGCGTTGCAGGGGTTCCAAAGGGACGCAAAACCGGTGAGGCAATTAAATACCAATTCTGAATATCTTTGCTTTTACTGAAACCTTTGTCTCATGTCCTTTAACCCCAGGGACCACAGGGAAATCAGCTATGTGAACAACTCAAGAAAGAATAACTTGCTGGATTTATTAAGTAGATTTTTATTTATTTTTGTACTGTTAAAAGTTTCTCCAACTTCTGAAGTTCAAGATCATTTCTGGCACAGGTTATACAATCGGTGCAGCTCACACATAACATGTCATAGCGTCCTCTAAGGACAGTAAGGAATTCGCGTTCTGCCCTGGTGGTAGGGTACCAAAGAGTAAATATAATTTATACACCTGCCTTTCATGAAAGACTTTGATAAATGCTTCTCGTAAAATCGACAACACAGCCGTAACTTTCTTTCCTATAAGGATATAAAAATGAGCTTTTGCCTTTATAAAAGGCATATGTATCCTGAACCTCGAAACCATGCTCTGGTTTCGTGAGCCAGGCATCCTGAGGAATTTCCTCTGTGTAGTTCGAGTTATGGTTTAACCATTTTCAGAGCATGCTCAGTACAGTCTACAAATATCATAGAACCCATTATGGCACCCATAGGAAGGCCAGGTTTTCAAATGCGTCCACTTAGACTCGCTGCTCTGCTTGAGACGCCTTGGGCCGCCACAGCCGGGCAGCACAGGCGTGGAAAGCTTGGGACACTTGGGGGTCTCAAGTGGGGCAGGTCAGAGGAGAGGGTTCCTCCTGAATGGACACTTTTGAAAATGCTGGCCTGAACATCTTAGAAGTTACTGCTTTCTCAACAGATGTACACGTACAACCTCACTAAGGTTAAGAACAGTTGGTGTTCCTCTCTGAACAACTCCTCTCAGTCATCCTAGCAGGAGGATTACATCTCGCATTCTTTTAGAATAACTTTCTCTCCACACGGTGGGATCGTTTCAGTCCTTCTGGAAGAAGGGAAGCAGATATCCAAGCATAGTAATGCTCTGCAAAAGGAAAACATTCTTCCCTACTCATGAGAGGAGTGGGGGGACTTGTGTAGCAAGTCACGATCTCCTCTGGAATACGAGCAAATGTCCAGGAAACACGTAAGCGTACTCGTGGCCTACCAAGGCCTCCAGAGGCTGCAGGAGGGTTTCAGTGCTGCTTGCTTTGCAGGGGGCTGGTGGGTGGAAGCGGGTGCAGAAGAAGAACCAGAGTCCTTAGGCACTGCTTGTGACCTCTGGAAATGGCAGATCAGCTTCATCCGGGTTTCTGTGTTTGTTGAATGCAGAGACAGGAATTGCAGAGCTTCTTTGAGGCACCAGGCGTACCCTTCGCAGTAATCCTGCTGCAGGCTTTTGGCAGATGCTGCAAAAGCTGCAAGGGCAGAAGAGGAGCGAAGTGTTACACAGGGAGGCTCAGGCTGGAGTTTTGCCTAAAAGTGAGGGCAGCAAGGGTGTTCAGGGGCTGTACTCACCTCGGCTGTATTTGAGGTAGCTGACGGTCATCTCCAGGATGTCGGCTTTCTCCAGCTTGGAGTTGGGCTGGTGTCTCTGAAACTCCTTCTCCAGGAGCAGTTTCAGCTGCTCGATGCTGCTGTTAATCCGGTCACGGCGCAATTTCTCTACAATGGGTTTCCTGAGCTGTAACACAAAACGGGAAGAGGACAGTTAGCAGTGAGACTTTCCCTGTCCTGTCTCTGTATAACCTGCTGCTGAAGGGGTTCGGCCCTTCTCGCCTCTTTGCCCTCGCAGTCGTGGAGACAGCAGATACTTACTCTGTTCTTCTCTTTGGGTGTTAGGATTTCCAGGGAGAGGGCACTGGGTGCCATTGTCCCAAGTGCTGGTTTCAGCTCAGAGCTCGCCGGTTAGCCGGTGGAGAAGGGAGCTCGGTGTTTCTCTATTTATACGAGGGGGCTGCATACAAATGTATGGGTCCTAAGCAACTTTGCGTTTCCCACAGTCGATAGCCAATCCATGCGTGCCCTGGGACAATAGCGAAAGCATCTATTACAGCATGGCAAATTGACTGTGAATTGCCTGGGGATAATACCCCGCTCCCAAAGGAGCAGGTGGACTGGGGAGTGTGTGACACAATGGGGCTGGGCATTGCGGCGCTGGGGTAGGAACGTGGGAAAGCGTTCGCCGTCATTATAATCAAACTTCTGCCTGATGTTGGGAACGTCAACATCTCAATGTGCTGCCTTTTCCCAGGCTGTGGTGAAATTAAGCACAGAAGACTGATCCCAGGAAGAGATAATGCTCTGTGCCCACGACCAGAAGAGAGGTTGAAAAGGAAAAGATGCAGAATTAGAGGGACTAAACCCTTTCATTGACATTAAACCGTGCTTAGATGAATACAGTACCAGATAATTTTGGGGCAACTAAAGACTAAAATCGAGGGAAGACCCTTTAAAGCAATTTGCACTAAGCAGTTAGCTTGAAATATTTTCCTCTCCATTGTTTAAATGCTTAAAGTCCCTCTATAAGTTATATCCAGAGCTCTTCCTTGCTTTTGTTTGGGTAATCTGGGCTTTCCTATGGCAGCCCGTGACATGTAATGATTATGATGCCTTTCCCAAACATGTCCTATGTAATTTCATGCCACTTTGCAAATGCCTCACTGTTCCCTTGGTCCCAAGTCTCCGTGTAAAGCACCTAAATGTGTTTTCCCTTTACAGACAACTGAGATGCAGTGAAAAGCCAATTCTTGTCTATTACTTTGCTTGTATTATCCCACTTGCGGAATGTAAATAGAGGTGCTAGGATATCCTGTGACTGTTCAATCTTGGGCTTTTTCGGTATATGTGCCACGTGTATTGCAATGAACACACGTAGCAAAGTGGGAAGGACCAGGTAGAATCCAGGATTACCTCATATTGACAAATTCCCAGCTGTGCTTTATGCTACATCTGTTTCAGCTGCAGTATGTGGAGCTCTACGGGTTTAAGGGGAGTCGTGCATGGGCATAATGTTTTTGCCTTAATGCATGTTCCGTGGTCAGAGGCTAGAACAGGGAGTAAAGATTGTCTAGATTGTCACCAATAGGCTACCAGGGTGGGGATGTTAGTTTTTGAATACCTGTTTCTTATTACAACAATATTCATGAAAACCCTACCTATGTCCTGTGCCTGCCTTTCAAAACCAGAAAGGAAACCTTTCATTTCACTGTCAGCTGCCATCAGCCTGTTTCACCTGCCCTCAGCGTTCCTCTCAATAAGCCAGGGCCAAAACCTGTGCCTGTGGGTACGTAGATAGCAACATGTTCCAGCACATATGGGGTTGTTGTGTGAAAGGATACGATCCTGCAAAGGATGATCCTGTACCTAGTTATTAACCTGAAGCTTACAAAGCCCCTTTTAACTTCCTGGCTTCTCATGGCAGTGTTTTTCCTAGGTCAGCCATTCTCCCCTCCTCCCTTTCCAGCCCAAAGACATTTTACATTTAGATGGATCCCCTAGGGTGTGACAATTTTAATTGTTGATGGTTGTCAAAAACCTATAATTGAACAGGGAGTATGAGTCCTATTCAAAATCAGTTCCCTGAATTATTTTGTCAGCTTGTAATCAGCAGTGTTACTTGCAGGCAAGGCAATCCCTGGCTGCATGTACTTGTGCCATTATTGGAGCTTGAAGTCAAGCACAGGGCTTTGTGCATCTCTCTCAGGGGTCGTATGAGATGGAACGGACAGCAGGTCCTGCCACGCACCGTATGGGAAGGAATATGTTGCAGCAGCAGTGGGCACAGTGAGATGGGAGGGAAGCTTTGACCCAATTTTCAGTTCTGGAAATATGAAATGAGTGGTTTTAAATAATGCCATCCTATCCCCAGCACAATGCCCCTGGACTCCAAAGGGCGAAACCAGCTCCCACTGATTAAAGCATTATCCCTTCCTTTAACTGCGGGCAGATGGTCCAGCAGGCGTTAGCTTTCTTCTCAGGACCCGCAGAGGCACACTTCTTTTGTTGGCAGTTTCACACGGTGAATGGGGCAATGTGGGAAATCCTTGGAGCTGTGGTCTTGTACCATCTGATGTGAATGGTGAACCAGGCACGCTGCCTTGCAGCGAGCACACAAAACAGCAGCCCTCTGGGCTCCCAGACTCCCAGCTTCTCTCCCCCTCTCTCTGTCAGTCGAAAAGTTAGCAAATCTTCAGTTCCCCCCTTGTCTGCCTCACCTACCCTCTGTATGCTGTTGATGGATAAAAGAGAAACAGATGTGCCCCCCCCCCCTTTGGTTTGATTATTAAGGCCTGAAAACTTAATGGCAACAATATTTCCCAACTGATGCTTCAGAATAATAAATTGTCTAGGCTCAGGCTGTCCCTAGAACATATTAATTATGGAACTTGGTGCAGTATGCACTTTCTGCAAGGATTTCACTAAGGAAAAAAAAACCCAACCCTGTGCAGTTGTGCAGTCCAGTAGCTCTTTGTTAAAAGTCTGTAACTAGTTTGCTCAGTTTGGGCTCTTTTAAAATCCAGCTGTTAGTGCAATAGTCTGTCCCACTGAAACACGTTTGTGACCCAAATCCTTGTCCCTGTCCTTCGTATCTGTGGGAGGAGTTTGTGCCTCCCTCTGACCGTCGCTGCAGAGCCAGAAAGAAAAATGGATTGTCTTGAGGCTCAGAAGCAGGGGATTCCCTGGTTTTGGAATGGAGGATTAAAAGAAACAAATCCCCCAAATTGCCAAACATGTGGAGTTGACTAAATAATGTGACACAATAATTCCCTTCTTTGGAGGATGGTGTGAAACCTGGACCCGCTCTTGAGAGGTGGCAGCTATGCTGTGTGTGGACAGAGGCTTGTTTTCTCAGTGGCCTTTTTCCTCTGTAAATCACGTCACAGTCATCAGTCGCACCCTGAAGATGCAGTCTCCAAAATCACACATGAAAACAGGGAGGTGTCTCCGCTCTCGCTTGGTGTAGGTACTGAAGAGTGTAAGGGGAAACAGAAATCTGCAAACAGTTGTCAAGGTCTGTACTTACAGACCTCGCGTGTCAGGCAGGAGCTTTTCCTAGCCTTAGCTGTTCCTAAGGCAAGAACCGCCAGGTTAATGGTCTTCAACTGTAGATGCTCACCATTTGACCCTGAGCTGTGGTGTGCAGTCTGATACTTGGCTTTCCGTGGAGGGGAACCCAGTGTATTGCAATGCAGCAGCAGGTCTGGAGGAAGGTGGGCTATCAGAGAAGAGTACAGAAAACCAGAATGTCATTTTCTATGTTATGCAGATCTAAAAAGCAGTGCTCTTGTATGTCTGGGGCTGTACTTACAGCACACAACTTGATGGCTTAAAGCTTTCCTTTCTATATCACTTTTAGAGCATTTTTATTTTAGACCATTTCCTACATTCATGTCAGCCTGTCTCACAAATGCTATTGATGGTGTTTCTAAAGAAATAATTACGATTTTTATTTTTTTCTGTGCCTTCCTTAAATGGTTTAAAATCTTTCTGACAAGCCCTCTCAAGACACCTATTTAGTGTCAAAGAGCATAACGTTCCCAAGTTTTAAAAGGGCTCTCGCATAATACTGATCGATCAATGTGCTCCTTGGGAAAATAGCTCTCCAGATGGTCTATCGGGACAGGAATTGCTGGTCATCACAATGCAGAGCCAAAAAGCGTCACTAATGTGGGCTGTTGTGAGGCACGCTTCCTTTGTGGTCCCTTTGAATGTCATAAATAGGGAAGAAAGTGTGGGAAACTCTGAGAAACTCAGGCCCACACTCTGAGGTTAATAGGGGCTTTGTCAGGAGAGTATTCCTGGGCTGTGGGATCAGCATAATAAACAACATCTTCCCTAAGGGTGGGAATGTGTTGGAGCAGGGGAGAGTCACCCCAGGGGACAGAGGAGCAATAAGGAGCTTTGCGTTCAATTATTATAAGTGATAATAATTAATAAATTGTAAACATAACCTTTGCTGTGCTAAGGCTGGTGAAACCAGAGGTCTGGCTTTTAACTCTCAAGTAATTGGTAAACTAAAGCCCAGAGGGGCGAGTCTTTGGCTGGCGAAAACCAGAAGCGGTGCACTTGCACCAGCCGTGGATCTGAGTGCCTGGAGCAAATGGAGGCTTTCTGGTGGGGTTTGGTTTCTTCCCCCTGCCCAGAAAGGAGGCGTTTACTGTTTCTCTCCCTTACACCGCTCTGCAAACAGCAGGTCTGATCTCACGTACGCTAACAGCTAAGCACGATTGACTCCCCCACTATAGCCAGAGTAATGTAATGCAGCCCCGGTGTAAACGAGAATCAGACCTTGTGGTTTGAATGGCAGTAGCCGTGTCTCTCCAGATTTATGCCAGTATGGGTGGCAGGAGTTCTGGGCTGGGAAGTCTGACTGTTATCTCACAGGAGTTTTGCATGGTTGTCATTTCTACGGCCTGTTCCTGTGTTAGCCGAGAACTGGAGGGACTGGGTTCAAATCCAACAGCCTTCAGTTTGTGCAGCTCTTCTTCGGTTTCCTTTTCTCTCTTCTGTTTATGCTGTCGGTTTTAAACAAACTGCAGCGATGCTGCCAACTGTGACATTCACAGCGTGGTTTACTTGGGTGGTAGCACGTTAGCTGCAGAAGATACCCGTCCACATGACAGCAGCAGACTTCTCCGTGCTGCGTGTGACTCTTCCCAGTCCCTGCGGTGCATGGTCCATTTGCGGTGTGCTTTGGGGCACATTGCATTTTGGCTGAGTCAGTCTGAACTCCCCCAAACTTCCTATCTGCAAACTGCCTTAATTAGGCTTTATTTAAAAATGCACGGGCATGGATGAACAGCTTGAATTTTGCTGGGATTCAGAAGCTTGTGCTAACTGACGACGAGTTGAGCACAGCAAGGTGAAGTGACTTTTTCAAGATCGCTAAGCAACCGCAAAATCTAGAAATATCTCTTCTGAATTATTCAGTTGTTCGTTAGGAAGAACAAATCTGTCTGCAGCATTGGTATCAGCCCCTGATGAATTTGCAGAACTGCAGCAAAACCCCACTTTGTATTGCGTTGGCAGACAGATGAAAAGCGCTCAACGAGCTCGCACATTCAGGGTAAAATAATAACCAAAATGATCCATGCAACCATAATGAGGTAGAGCAATATGTTCTCGACCTGGCTAGCTGGCTTTTTGGTCCTTTCTGTACGTGTGACAAAGGGTTTAATCACAAATCAAGTGAGGACAAGCCAGGTACAGCTGGCAGTGTTTGAATGCAGTTTGATCTTGCCAGCTTAGCAGATCCGAGTTTGCTTAGTGCTTATCTAAGCAGCCATTTGACCAGATTAGATATTCTAGGTTTCCTTTTGTTTAAGGAAAAAAGCATATGCTAGAAACAAAGTTTTTCAAGGGCATCTCTCCCAGGGAATCTGGGGAGAGTTCAAATTGTTGACCAATGCTGTTACTATATCTCTGGAAGAATGGGAGGGTTCCCTGTCATATCTCCAAACAAGTGTGTTACTGTGGTTAGATAATAGTTTTGCGAACTGATTATTTGTGCAGATTTTTTTTACTTTGAAGAGAAGGGCCAATAAAAGGTGAATAGTCCCCACTTAGCAATGAATGGGAACGCTCCTAAGGAAAAGTGAGTGAATGTTGTTGGGGAAAGTGCTGTGCTTTGGAGAGGTTGTTGGTATTTAAGGTGCTCAAGGGCAGCCTTAGGATCCCCTTCTCGTGCTTTTCTTCCTGCTTCCCCAAATACCTTTCGAATCCCTTTTTGCTGCTTCACCTCATCCATTCGCTCTTTGTGTAGCTGTGTGGAGAAGGACAAGCACACCCTTTACAACAGGTGCTCATCCTCCTCACATCACCAGAGTGCCGCTGGCTTAATCCTCAGGAGACAGCAATCACGTGGCCTGTACATCGGGAATGGCAGCAGAGTCCGACAGGGCTGGAGCTGGGACTGTGCATGGGTGCTGCAGTGCCTCTCCCTGCAAGTCACGGGAAGCCCAGGCCGCTTACGTTGGGTCACCCAGCTGGTGCAGGCCAGGTGGGCAGGCTGTTGTAAATCTCTGTGTAAGAGGATATGCTAGATTTGTTTTCTGAATTGAGCTGGGGTGAAACAATCAAGGGAGGATCATCTAAAGGATAACTGGCAGAAAGACCATCTCTACAACAGGCTGGGTAGAAAAAACCTCAAAAGCCTGGTGGAGTGTGGCAGTTTCTCAACTCCCGTGCTCCCAAGCACAGGCCCTATTCATGGCATGTTTTGGACCCTCAGGTGGGTGTCAGAGAAAGAGAATAAAATGTTTGAAGAAAGAAGCGCATGGGGAAATAATTTAGGAGAGAAAATGCTTTTTCAATCTCCGTTTGCTGACAAATTATGTATACTTTTAGCCATATACAGGCAGATTTCACTTCAGTAAAGAAAGCAATTCTGTTATTGCCAGCAGAATTCGTGTTTAGGTAACAGAAGGTGCTAAAATTAAAAGACAACAAAAACTAGCTCACCCCATTGTGGGTAGTTTCAAAGAGGGGGGTAAGATCCCCAAGCAGAGTCAGGTGCCAAACTCTTGGGAAGTTATTAGGAGTTTGGCATGTTGCTACCTCCTAAATGGACAGAAAGTATCCGACTGAACTCAGGTTGGTGGATAAATTAATGGGGAATGGGGGGAAATAAACTGGCTGTGAAATTAGTGATTTGCTGAAGTCTGAACAGGTTGCTGTTAAGTATCTGGGTCTACACCTCTCAGCATCTCACTTCAATTTCACCTCCATTTTAACTGTTGATAACTTTTCCAGAGCTTGCTGCTTTGCAGGATCTGAAATCCTGTTCTGCCAAATGAATTTCACAGATATAAACTATGTACTGGAATGCAGGTCTCGGGAATATGACATCTCCTGACAGCTTCCCCCCTGCCGGAGGAGTCTACGTGCAACACTTAGTCCAGGAGTATTAGCCATTTTAATCATTTCAAACCAAAGGATTAATGACTAAAACCATTTTTATTGTATTGTACAGTGAAGACACCAAAGTTGAACATCACACAGGATGAATACATCACAACTTTATAAAAGCTTTTTAAGCTCTCTAGCATGTTCAGTGAATGATCATAGAGTACTTACTGCCTCCCTTCCTCTCCCTTTTCCTTAAGGTATATCGCAGGTATTTCCTTTACAAAAGGCATCAGTTATCCCTCAATTGAGAGCAGCACATACTGACATTAAGAGAATTTTCCCTAGAGCTATCTGTTATCATCATGGCTTTCTGTAAGAAGGAATACTAAAAATAGCATAGGAACTTCAGAAGAATCAGCATTTCTTGATAACAACTTTCACTCAAAAGGTAAAGGCTCAATACTCTCTTTATGATACAAAATACATTCTTCAAAGTGCTCCTTCTTTAGGAAGGTCAATACATTATCTAGGGACAATGGAGCACTTGAACCAGTGACCCGGGGAGTTAGTAGAAAGATTTCCACTGACAGCCACAGGCTCAACAGCCTTGCCAAGCAAAAGTGTGATGGAAACGGAATGGCATTTGGCTCTCTCAATCACCGCAGAACTTGGTCCTCTCTTTGGCTAGGAGCCACCAATAAAAGCAGCAAATTTGCTGCAAGATACAAACACGTTCCTTCACTATGAAGGGAAACTACTCAGTGACCCTCATTTCTTGTGACAGAAAAACAGTAACTGCCCCCCTCCCACCTTTGGAAAGCAATGTTTCCTACTGTAAAGAGGAACTATTAAATCACAGGTCCCTCTAGTTTTTGTAGCAAAACATAGGAATAAAGCAAAGTTCAGCAGGTCTACCAGGGTCTCCAGATGGTGGGAGCAGCAGCCACAGTCTTCTGGGCAGGTTGCTTTCTGGCAAACAGACAGGGTGACAGAGGTGGGCTACGCGGAGCAGGAGAGTGTGTGATGTCTGCACCCATCTGAGCTTTGCAGAAATGCTTGATTAGCTGCACCTGAGTTTCCTTCTTGGGTTCATAGTAGGACAGAAAATGCATAGCTTCCTTGAGGCACCGCAGGTATCCACTGTTAAAGTCCTGCTCTAGATTCTTGTGAATGAATGCTAGAAAAGAAAGAGAGAAGCAAGCGCAGTGGGTTAAGATCATGACCAAAACATGGGACATGCATTAAGTTTCTTTCAAGAACCTGAGCCCACGAGCCTTGCTCCCGTGACTAGACCTGGTGTGTTATAGCCCCTGCGTGCTTCGGGGGCCAGGGCTATACGGGGGGGCAAAGGCCTGTGGGAGCAGACTTCACGTGGTATGCCATATGTGCTGTGCACTCACTCTGGTCCTGCAGCTGGCTGTGCTGCTTCAGGTAGCTGACAGCCACTTCCAGGATGTCGGCTTTCTCCAGCTTGGAGTTGGGCTGGTGTCTCTGAAACTCCTTCTCCAGGAGCAGTTTCAGCTGCTCGATGCTGCTGTTAATCCGGTCACGGCGCATTTTCTCCACCACCGGCTTCCTCAGCTGTAGGAGAGGTGGAGCAGATCGTTAAGGATTTTCTGAGACCTGACCTAACTTCCCCTTCTGATGCCCCGATACACACATGTTCAGAGACGCTTCCTTTTGGTAGGAGAGCTTTGCGATGCTGCCTACCTGTTCCCCACTCAATTTCATTTTTAAAAATCTGTATAGTCTCCTTCATCTCTCTTTAACCTGTTTGCCTTCCCCCAGCCCACTTTCTCCCTCCTTATCTCATCTTTTCCCATGCAGTATTTATTTGATAGAGGCAGCCCACTGCATAGAGCGCAGACCAGCCTTTCCAATCCTGTCAAGGGCTCTACTTACTTTATTCTTTTCTTTCGGCAGCAGTTTCTCTTCCATGTGGATCATGAGAGTGTTACTGGGAGCCATTCTTAGTGCTCTCAGTGCTGGGCACAGACCCCCACGTCGGGCTGCTGTGCTGAGCGTAAGACTATGCTTTGGCAGCTCCCGACTGCCTCTATTTATACGTCGGGGAGCTTCAGCCGGTCTGTGAGTCTGGGCATCGCTGGTGTTTCCCACAGCCGCTCAGCCAATCCAGGCAGGCAGCCGAACAATAGAGGAGGCATCTATTAGTGCATGGTACATTGATTGCAAATGCCCTGGAGAGAATAACCTTCTGCCCACGCTGCCTGGTGGAGCGTGGCTCTTCGGGGCTGCCCAGGGATCTGGGAAAACACTGACCCTCCAGCTGGTCGTCTGGGATCAATCGGATTCCTGAGTCCCTGCATGTGCCAGTCACATTGGTGGCGTGGAGGAGGCACGCTTTTGGGGGAAGGCGGGAGAAGAAGAAGAAGGGGAGCACTGTTAGGGGCAAAATCAACAGCACCAAGGACATCTCTACTCTTTCTAGAGAGGGCACTTTACAGCCAGCCGCCCAGGTGCTGTTTGCCAGAGTGTGGGTGTATTTGTGCTTGTCCATACAGTGATTACACTTCTAATGGGTGAGCCAAAGTGTTATCAGTGTGAAACGACAGGTTTGTTTGCATGACATTTCTAAATGCTGTGGAGAATCTACAGGCAGGACGGTGGGATGTTGGATGGACAGGGTGAATAAATAGGGAATGGGAAGCAAGTGGAAATGGTAACCTCTGTTTCTCTCTTCACGCACCGAGGTCTGTGAGCCCATCACACCAGTGTTCCCATTGCCTTCGTTAAGGACAGCCACACACCTCCTAGCAGAACTGGGCCCATGCCTAGTCACCCCTGTAGCTCTTTCTTTTCCCTTTTCCACTCTCTCTTTCATACAGACATTTGCAAGAATGATGGTTAAGGTGGGCTAAAGAATAGCATCAGATTCAACCCAGAAGCCCTAGGCCTTGGGAAGTCAGAGGCAGGTCACGAATGGGATTTAGTAGCTGAGGCCCATCTTCGGACCTCAGCAAGGAGGTCAGTTCTGCTTCTTGCCTGGGATTTCTGGTGCGCTCTGTTCTCATCTGACCAAGGAGCACCACGCTGCCCCACTGCAGACTGGACCTGCCGCAGTTTGCAGAGCATGAGATCTCAGAGACCACGTAATTGCCCCCCTGTGTAACATTTAGCATGTCATCCCCACTCCATTTTCTTATCTGGAAAATGGGGATAGTGCTGCTTGCTTGTATTTGCATGAAAATTTCAATAAAAATTAAGCAAACGTTATTTCTTTTGTGGTAAAGGCGAGAAAAAGAATGAAGCTGTGTGGACACTTTAGGTCAATTCTGATTTTGTCTTAGGAGAAAAATCTCTGCCTGGATACAGTCCTTGAGGCAGCACTGAAAATAACCCAGAACCTACCTGGGAAAAGCTGTGCTGCGTCCTGCCGTCCGAGGGTCCAGCCTGTAGTGCCCGAGGCAGAGGCGTGCTCGTCTTCTCCCAGTACTCTGCTGGTGCATGGGAGCGTGGCTGAGAATCAAATGGAAATGGTGGAGGGAAGTGTGCAGTGAGGTAAGAAAGCCAAAGACAATTTCTTACTTGGAAATCCTGAAGTGAAGCCTGAGTTTAATGGGCTGCTGACAGGAAGGAGAGAGGTGTCACCGAAATAGCCAGCTTCATGGTTTTCATTGTACAGGCCTGAATGGGCTTAGCTCTTTGTGAAGGGCAGATGTTGTCCTTGGAGCCCTTTATTCCCTGCGTTGTGGGAAAGCCAGGAGACAAGACATCTCATGAACACTTTGAAGCAGTCAAAGGATTATGGTACAAAATAAGATACAGCTCAGAGACCATGCCCTAGTTTTTGCCAGCTATAATAAGGTGTTGCCCTTTTTCCTGTATTCTTTGGCTGGCCTTCCTCCAAAAGTTGGTGTCCTGTGTTATCCCTTTCCTAGCAAGGGAGCAATGGTGGCAGGCCTTGAAGCTAGGAGCTGACTGGTAGGCATGTACCAAGCTGGTTGAAGAGACTCTTCAGTGTCAAAAAACATCTTTTTCCCAACTCCTGAGAAGCAGCCCTGACCTTTATTGCTGTATTATAACTGATAGCCAGATGGTCTTTTGGGAGTTGGATTCTTTCCCTTTAAATCATTCAGGCTCAAGCACCGTCACTAATGTCGTGAGTAGTTGCAAGGCACACTTCTATTGTCCCAACAAGAAATGTTATCAATAGGGGAAAAGTATGGGAAACGCAGAGAAATTCAAACCCACACAGCCTGGTGCTAATAACTCCTTTGTGGAGCCTGCACTTCTGTCAAGGCACGATGAACTCGCATGGCTTTTTCACCGAGTAAGGCTGAAAAGCGCACGTTGCACCATGCAGGCAGGGGTTTCTCGGAGATCTGTGTTCACCAGGAGAAAGGGGCAACATGGGGCAAGGGGGGCAGAGACACTGGTTCACACACAGGGGTGGCCAGCAGGAATACTGAGCTCAGCTGCAGCACCGGCTGTCCCGGGGACTGCTGGTTTGCTTCACCGTGCCTCAGTTTGCCCTTCTGGGAAATGGGCATGGTGCTGCTAAACTCTTGCACAGAGCCCTTGTGGAACCAGGAGCTGAGCCCAAGCCTGTGGTGGGAGGCGGGGACAGGGCTGAAGTGGCCCTCGTGCTTTTCTGGCCCCACCTGGGGATACTGCTGAACACCTGCGGGAACAAAGTGGAGAAGGAGCGTCTTTGGGGACAGTGCTCCTCTGCAGCGGAGGTGCCAAGTGTGGCCCCTTCTCGCTAACTCGCAGAGGCGTTGCTTTTCTCCCCATCTGTTGGGAGCCTGGCAGAGATACTTGTTCCCTGGGACACCCCTTTGTCGTCACGGCTGCCTGGAGAGCAGGGCCTTGCAGGATCTGTCCTGTGTGCAGTCTGATCTCAGGCGGGCTTGTGTCTCGTCTTCAGGCCAGCGTTGCTGGAAAGGCTTATTCACACAGGTAAAATGGAAGGCTTTTTAGGACCAAGCTAGCTCTGATCTCTCTTTCACAGGTAATGTGCTAGTGGCAGTATCGCTGAGGAAGATGGTAGCAATGAGAACACCTACCAGGGTCCCAAGTAGACCCATGCTGACACATCTGCGTGGAAATTATCTCTGAACACTTGATGAAACTATTGGGTCTGTACATCGTGCCACACTCATGCCTTACTATTGCTGGGTGGACGTGTCCTAATGGTTGATTCCTGGATGTTAGCACCACAAATCCCTGCAGTATTACCACATCCCTTCACCATCCTCATACTCTTATGACTCGCTTTGTGGAGGTTTCTTGGATAAGGTTTGAGAAGACAGGGTACTGCCTATTTGAGGTGAATCCTAATGATCCTTTGACAGTTTTTAACTTATGAGCCGCTGCTTACTTTGGTGTCACAGGTGAAGATCCCTTCTCCCAGCCCCCCAGGTGCACCTGACCCTGCCTACCGTGTTCTGCTCAGGGTGTTTCAGCGATACTACATTCTACGCAGTAAATAGTTTAAAAAATGGTTTGGCATGGGAGGCAATATATAAAGAAATTATCCTGCCAAACTTGCTATTCAGGATTGGCTGCTTCTGGTCTTGCAAGCCAAGCATAATTCTGCTGTCTGAACCAACGGAGTGGAAGTGCAGTGAAATCTGCCTCCTTCAGGGGAAAAGGTTATGTTGTTATTAGACCTATTGTATAAAATATTCCATTAAATGTCATTAGCATGGCATTATCTTGCCTCCTTTAGACATTAGAACCCTGGCAAAAAGGGGTCTTTTATTACTGTAAAGTACATTCTTCCCAGGTTTAACCTTTTTTAATTAGTTTTTCTTTAGATCCAGAATGCTTCATATACTGCCATTCCCAGGTGCATAAGTGAAGGAAAGTGGACTTTGATCATTAAGAAACATATGAGACAATTTAATCTGCATTTTCAGGGTTGTCAGAGGCAAAAGCAATTTCTGTAGCTGCTTGTGTGGGTGACCCTGAAATAGTCATGCACCAATGACACAGTCTCTCTACAGTGAGCATTCCAAATAATTAAAAATTAAGGAGAATTTATTATTTTTCTGCCCAGCTGAAATTCCCACAAGTCACCTCTCAGCATATTCAAGAGTGCACAAGAGGGATTTATTATTTCCTGGTATATTGACTCTGAAAGGTCTGGGGATTACAGCTGCTTTGCACATGAATAGCTGGAGTGTGTTGTACAAAAGGCATGGTCTGTGGGATAATGGGGTTGGATGTGGGAAAGCGCTGACCCCGGGGGAGAGCAGGCTGGTGCCTGATGGCAGGAATCAATTATGTCTCAAAGGAACACATTGCCCTGGGAGCAGGCTTTGCGGGAGCCACCATGTTATGTGTTTACCACTTTCCTCCTTCGAAAACCCATATAAACCAAGCACAGAATATATCCTATCCTTCCGCTTTTACCAGGGGACTCAGCTGCACCTTGCTCCGTAGTGACGCCAGTCAGTGCTACGTTAGTTATGCTCTCAGTAACGCAACTGTTCCCCATCTCAGCCGCAGGGCTGGGAGCCAGCAGCTCTCTCACACGTGCTGCCAGACGGTTTTGAGTTTTGCTCCAAAGCACCCCAGATACTGCTGGCTTCAGTGGGAGCACACGCTCCCCGAAAGTCCTCTGAAATACACAGACCCCGTCAGTCAGTCACCTACTTGGCTCTGGCCAAGGGAGAACAGCCTGGCACTAACAATGGTGTGGAGGGAGCCAACATGGAAGCTGCTGAGTTCATGCACTTCCTTTGTTGTTTTGGGTGGGTTTTTTGGAAGACGGTGGTATTCAGTTCTTACAGTGGGCTCAGCGTCTCTGAGGATCTGGCATTACTGCCCAACCTTTCGAATGTCAAAATTTGGGCTTCAAGAAAACAAGAAATGGGCTGAAAGCCATAGGGATTTAACAAAAACATTTAGATGTTTCTAATAAAAATAGAAGTATTTTGATGGATTTTTTTTTACTTGCTTTTTGATTGTTGAGCATTTGGACTTTGTTTGGATTGATATCATAAATTTTCCCTCTGTATAGAATCATGAGGCTTGGACATGAAGTCTTACTGACTCATAAGTATTATGACTCTCATACCAAATAGTGGTATGAGACTCTCATACCAAAGACTTACCAAATAGTGCTGCCAAGCATTTTGGCAAGGACAAGGTATGCTGCAGAGAGAATATTTCAGAGGAGTGGGTTGAGAATTGGGAGTGTGGTTGGTGAGGTCTGGCCCCAACAACCACAAGATGGGCATGGTGTGTTTGTGCCAGATAGGAGGGCAGTCACCTGTCGCCTTATAAGAGCAGCAATTAATCCTATCTGCACATGTCAGATATGTAATCACTCAACTCTAGCTAGGGCAGTGGTGGAGAGGGGAGATAGTAGTCACAGACTTCCCTGGTGTCCCCTGAGCCTCGTTTGACTGTTCCCTACCTTGGGAACAAGTCTGTAACCTGAAGCTGATTCTCCCGTATGCCCCAGTGAATTTCTCCCCTTCCCTTGAGCTCAGCCTGAGTTTTGGGATGTAAGCTCCTACTGGAATCCACTTTCTCATGCTTGGTGGCTGTCATCACCACACTGCGGAGGACAATGGACATGTGCCTGGTGAAAGTGTCTTGGTCAGGTCAGGACCTGTCAGGTCCTGCCCTACCAGGCAGGTGGATTTTGGAGGACTGAGGAACACCTTTGCCATGTTCAGCTGGCAGTAGAATGAAGAGATCACGTCTGATAAAAGCAGGCACCTGCCCTGCAGGCAAGAACATGTTTTCAAAGGCTAGATAACCTAGTTCTGAGCCGGGCAAAGGACTAGCAGAGGGGCACGTGCAAGAACTGACAGACCTTGGTCCTCACAAGGCATACAAGGCAGAGTCGGATGCCCTCATCACCATGCCACGGGGCAAGGCACATTGTCAGCTGTCAGTATCAGGGGAATCTAGTGCAATAAACAGAGCCAGACTCTAAACAAAACAGTCTAGAGAGGGTTGAGAATAGGACCAGAACCTCTCCAGTGCAGCTGGTAGCATAAACCGTGCCCTACAACCATCTGCAGCACTAGGTACTGGGAATCTGGCATGAAGTCCCCAGGAGCTGCCATCAGGAGGCTGTGCAGACACCTTTTGTACACGGCCAGTGATCAGCACACACTGTAGCTGCAGATAGCACTGGACTTGTTAACTAAAGCAGTATGGCTCCTTTCTCATTTCTAAGTCACTGGTGTTATGCCGGCCAAGTGTCTAGGGCCTGAAATTCCCTTATAAACTTGGAGAGTTCATGTAATTCAGGGCACACTGCATCCTCTCCTCCAAAGAGCTCCAAGCCCAGAATAACGGTAACCGCTGGGAGGCAGCTTATCAAAATTAGATGGTGCTGACAGTCAGATCTGCACAAGGACTAAGGACAGCTGCAGCTTAAGGCTGAGGTTTTGGTAGGTCTTCAGGAGCGTGAATAAACAAATTAAAACTTACTTTACTTTCTGGAGAGAGCAAGTGAATTTCTGTTGAATAGATCATTAAGTATTTCCTGACCAAGGATTTGAGTGCATCTTCCTTTTCAGCCATTTCATGGGCTTGAACAAATTGTACTAAATAACATTTTCAAAAACCACTACTGAACTGGAGTACAAAGGAGAACTTTTGCATCTGCTTATCTAGGTGGTGCACGGCTGCGAGTGTGGTCCAGGCCGGTAATCCAAATTCTCCCACAAGCTAGGGAGTTGGCTCCTTTTCAGAGATGCCAAAGCTAATTAAAACAAAAGTGGGTGCTGAGCATCTTTGCAAACCAGATGTCTCAAATAGCCACTTGGCAATAGAAGCACTGCAACAAGTAGGCTATTTGAAATATTGAAATTTTGGTTTTCTCCTGTCTGCCTCATTTTTCTTCCTTTGTAACACATTGCTAATAATACATCCTTATCTCACAGAGGAGGCTGCTGAGAATTCATTAGCCGGTATTTGTAAAGCACTTTGAAAATGCAAAGCCAGTGCATTATTCCTAGTCTTCTGGATGCTTTCCATGTTATTAAAATCAGGATTTCAGAAAGGCTTATCGGGGATCAAAACAGCATCCCAAACTTGAAAGGAAGCAAGACTGTTAAACCATCAACTGTCGCCTCCCCCTCCAGCCAGATGTTAAGCCCTAAAGAACTGAAGTGGCACAAGGAATTACTTTCCCAAGTTCCCCCAGCTGGGCTGACAGGCCTTGATCAATGGTTTTCTCCACAGTGAGTGCTATGCAGATGGTCTACCCAGAGCAAGGTTTCTGTGAAGTACAAAGGGAAGTCAAACACCATTTCTAATTCAGCTTGTAGCATGGCACACTTCCTTTATCCTCTGCCTGAATGCGGTGAATAGGAGAGCAGTGTGGGAAACTGGAAGGAACTCCAAACTCACACAGTCTGCGGGTCTGTAAGACACTCCTGTCCGCAAACCACATCTGCCTGTGACAGACAGAGGGGAAAAGAGTGACAGAACGAAAAATCAGATTATAAAAACTTCATGAAGGGAAAATAAACCCCAAGTAAAAGGAAAAAAGTGAAGGAAACTATGCAGACAAACAGAAATTGTGCCAGGCTCAAACAGGGGGCTGCCAAGCAGCAGAGCGAGGAAGGGCTGGGAGGAAATGACAGGGAAAGGAGCTGCAGGAGCAGAATCTTGCTCACCCACCAGTAAGGCCAAAGAAAATTGCCCCACTGAAGGTGGCAGAGGTGGTTTCGGCCCACACTAAGACTTCTGAGCCCCATATTCTGTTTGCCTCTTTAATTCCCTGGACGTGTTTAATATGTCCCAGGAAACACAGACCCTTGATATTAGTCACGCTGCTCGTAAGCTTATGCAAACTGTTGCAAACAGATACAGAAGCTCCTCCAATCCTTAATTGCCCTGGCATGTTAATCTGAATTGCTGTTTGGTGTAATTTCAATATGGGGTTTGAATACAGGACCGATTTCCTCCTGCCAGCTTGGAGATCCTCTGCTGTCGGTGAGGCATTGCCTCAGTTCAGCTTTGCCCAGAAGAATAATGGGATTTTTTGCTAGAACTGTCCATGGAGTTGCTGACAGGTACCAAAAGACTCTGCTACCAGGTGTCACTTGGCAGTCAGGCTGCCCATACCCCAGGTTGCTCAGTACCTTCGTCTTGCTGTGCTTTTTACCAAAGGCTGGCCTGCCCAAATATGACGGCAACCATTGCAGCGCATCACCCAGAATGGTACAGCAGGGCACCGATTCCCTGGCTCCAGGTGTCGGCTGGAGTGCTTTCCTGGAGCAGACTTGGAAATCCCAAGCTTTGAAACACAACCAGTGCAGGTCCCATTCAGGCAGCCATCACTGTGGTTTTGCAATGGGATTTTTGCGCGTCTTTGCTGGACAGTGCTAAGGGAAAAAGATGACTCTGATGGACCACAAGGATATCGTGATACTTTGGTATGACCAATATAGAGCTATAGGAGCGGGGCTTGGCTTTTAAGAAAATTAGATCAGATTTTATACCAGTAATACTATGGGGAAGCTCTTCTCTTCATTAATACTTCTAAACTATTCTGTGTTGCTTGGATGAAAGAAATGGGAAACAATAGGTCAGATTCTGGTCTTGGTGTTTGGCAGGTGAAAATTCAGGCTCCAATTTTGCTGATTAGGATTTTGATAAATTCCACTGTAGGTGTAGAGGTAATTTGTATTTACACCGTTTACCGGAGATCAGGAAATAGCTCTGGAGGTACAAAAGCTGCAGGCCAAATCTAGCAGTCCGCTTCACCCTTCATGGAGTCCAAAGTTTCTGTTGACTTCAGTGAGGATCCAAGCAAGGCCCTTAGGACTGGACCCATTTTATTTGTCACCTCAGGATGGTCTGTAGAACTCAGCACTAACTGAGTCTCCTACATTTTGCTGTCTTTCCCGTTCTCTATTCAGGGCCATTGCTCTGCCCCTGCCCCCAAGCATTTTAGCTTTCTAAGTGACTTACTAACATAAGGCTATGGAAGTTTGCGTACCTCTGGGTTTCCCACACCATTTCTTAACTATATTCATTCCTGTCACAAAGGAAGTGTGCCTAACTACAAACCACATTAGCAACGGTGCTTGCCTCTGCATTGTGTTCAGTGGGAAACCCTGCTCCCAAAAGGCCATCTGGGCAGCACGTATCAGGAGAGAAGCGATGGGAGCAATGAGCACCTCTCAAGACTTGGGAAAGCAGCAGCATCTTTAAGTCTTCCTAAAGAGCTAACATCTGGCAGAGGTTCTGGGGGAAGGCTATTGCTAATGCCGCATTTCAAACGTGTTATCCAGATCCAGTATCTTGGGATCCTCCTAAGTTTTCTATGCAATATTGTGTATGTTTGGAACCATAGCAGAAGGTGTGTAATTCAGAATTCATTATCCTTAGTGTAAAGTCCACTGACTCTGCTGATTTTATAATAGGGAGGAATTTTTGTTATCACTTTTCTTTAGGATTTCCAACCAAAGCAGAAGCAGAGCATCTGTTTTGGGTAATTTAGCATCTAATTTGAGTAACTCTTCCAAGATGGTCAGTAATTGACTATTTTTTCCCCTTACAGACTGTGAAACCAAAGAGAAAATAAAAAGCTATTTTAAATTTATGTTTTTATTTTAGCTGCTTTAAAATTCACGTGTGACACAGTGTGAGGAAGTAGGAGCCTCAGTGGATTTACCATCTGGGGGAGATTTTGCTACATTCACCTCATGATAACACATTGAATATTGTAATTTTCATTACCATACACGTTCTAAATGTGTGGGGCCTCCAGCCTCTGTCGTTAAGTGAATTTCTCAAGGCCACAGAAGATTATTTAGCATTCAGCCTGCTCAGTAGCAGGCCTTAGGGCAGTTTGGATGCTAATGGAGAAGAAATTTTGAGCACTGACCCCTTGATTGTGCCAAGTGCACAACCACTACCGCAGTGCAGTCAGGCAAAGTGTTGGCACAACTGCCTCCTACCCCTTTCCATTTGGCTTTGGACTGGCCAAATGTGGGGCAGTGGAGCTGTTCTGGAATCCCTGCTAGGAAAGCTGATACTGCCTTTGCTGGACTATGGGTTTTTTGGAAGGGACCTGAGCTCACATTGCTCTGAAACGGAATCAGTGGCAGCGTTAAAGACAGGAAGTCTGAAGGCTTGGGTTGCAGCGACAATGCCTAACCACGGAATTACTGAACAGCAGGAGGAAAAAAGGGCCATTACACCTCAGGCGCACACAGTAAACAGACACGGAACAGGACGTGATGCTTGGGATCCTGAAAAAATCAAGCGGGCATTTTTATCCCATACAATTAATTCCTTCAAGAAGGTATATGGAAGTTACTTTCCTGGAGCAAGAAAGGAGATAGAGGTTTTCATTCTCTTTTAACTTGAGCTAAATGTTTTAATAGTCAATTAAGCAAAATTTCTACCAAGACCAAGGAGAGTAAGGTGGTTCAGGCAAGCATGACTGCTCCCGTGGAGTTAACTTCGTAGTCCCCTGGGTGCTGAGTGGAGAAATAAGAGGTTCATGTGTAAAATCCTGCTGTAGAGATGCCAGGTGGAATCAGCAGCGGCAGACACGTGGGTGGCAATGCATTCGGCCTGGCCTGGATCGGCTGAGGGGCTGCAGCCAGCTGCCCCAGCCACTCCGGGCTCTTCCTCTCTCCCTCACATCTTCAGAACCACTGGGCACATCCCAGAAACAGCCAGAGCCTGCGAATGTGACAGAAGAAAGCCAAAGGCAGACCAAGTCACTCAAGTCACACATCTGCTCTGCTACAGTTTTGTCCTGGAACGTTAATTTGTCCTCCCCTGAAATAAGAGTCCTGTGATGCAGGAATGCTATAATGCACGGGTTCCTCAGAAGTAGGCTTAGTTTCTTGTTGTGTATTGTAGGTAATTGCAGGGAAGGCATCTGACACTTTAAACAGCTTTGTTGGACTAAAAGTGGAGTGCCTGTTTATATGACTTGTGCTGGAAGGGGAAATTCTTGCTGTTCTTATAGCTGCTTATTAGTGAGTTAATCTGGAAAACAGAAACCGTCTCAGCAAAACTGCTCGTGGACCCTGCTGATCACGGGATCGGCACATTTCTTCTTCATGCACTTGATTAACGAGCTCAAGAAATGAGTTACTACTCAGGAGTTTCTGTTTCAGAGAATCTCCCCAAGAGGGATGCATGCAGCGAAAGATTGGTTTCAGAGGTGGCATTACATGGGCTCAAAGATAATCCACAAGCTTTGAGGAGAACATGTGAAATGGTGTCACAAAAGCTTTCCCACAACTTGACATAAAAGACTCAGAGCTCAACAGCTGCTGCTCAGTACGAAAAGAAGGGAGCCTATTCAAGAGCAGTACAATAGGGACGGAAAGGCAGATCCTGGAAGAGGTCATTTAAGCCTTACCTGGTCTGCAAATAACGAGTTGCAGAGCCAGAGAGAAATGTGTCCATGTGTATGTGTGGTCACATTACAGACATGCGTGACCACACACATATATATTAATATATACATGAACACACATACACATATATTACTGTAAACACAAACAGTATTTGCTTACTACCCTTTCTTTTTCAGTAAGAGATCCCCAAACATAAGCCCTAACTTCACTTGACAGTTTATCTGATTACTATTATTCCTGCATTGAATCTTATAGAGGGAGATACTGATGCTCACATAGAAGCGTGTTGAACCGATTAGGTCACAGAGCCCATTTGGAGTAAGTCTGGGACCAGAACGCGTGGTTCCAGATGTGTGGTTAACGCTGCCACCTGCCCGCTTCACCCTTCTTGTGGTGTAACAGGGCAACATTGCTTCCCCAGTGGAGAATGAGGAATGGGGAATTTGAATTTCTAATAATTTTATGGGCTATGTGAATTTCTTCTGCACTCAATTTTCCTTTCTGCATAGATTAAATGAAAATAATTAGAGTAAAACACATTTTGGGAAGGAAATGAGAAAGCAGCACGTGAGACCGAACTGATCGCAAAACACGCTGAGATCCTTCTCCTCCTGGATTTATCTTGCAGGTATTTGAAAACAGAAACATGAAGTGCTTGTGACATGGCTTGAGAGTGTTCTGAAGAGGTGCATAAGATATCAAGGGAAGAGAACAAAGATCAAAACAGAAAACGTTTTCAGTAACTCTGTGTCCTTACAATTAAATGCATTTATTTGCAGTAAGCCAAACTGGAAAAGCTGTTTCACAGGGGCAAAACTGGTGTCGCAGTCACCTGGGGGAGAGCAACTGGCTCTGGCTTACTGAGAAAACAAGATGAGTGGATTTAAAGAAATTCTGCTCTTTATCTCAGAAAGCCAGAAAATGCTTGTGTGTGCATGTGCACTTGTGCATGCTTAAGCGTGTGCCTCCGTGCGTCCCCAGAGGGGAACGCAGCCCCACGCAGTCGTCTGCCCACAGCAGTTTATTTCCCGCCATCGGGCAGCTGACCTCCTCCTTCCTCCACGCATGTGAACCCAAGGCTGCCTCTGGAATGCTATTGATCCGCGGCATTAGTCAGCAGCCTTTTCCCATTGAAGGCCAGCTCTTTCCCAGCTTCTGACACGTAATTCTGATCCCAGCCTTTCACGTACCGCACACTCCCCACCTGCTCATCTGGGAGAAGGTCATTATCCCTAGGCTATTCACTGGCAATGGAGCATGCAAGAATAGATGCTTCTCCTTTTGTGCTGCCTGTCTCCCCGATTGGCTGTAGAGTGTGGGAAACTCCACCAAGCCAGAGACCCACAGGCTCTCAGTGAGGTTGCACAGTATAAATATCGGGCAGAGGCAGCTTCCAGCAACACGCTTCTCCTGGACTTCCACTCTGAGACCTTCCTTCCCTTCCCAGGACAGATGGCTCCCAGCACTGTTTTCATGGAGCCCGACAACCTGCTGACACCAAAGGAGAAAAACAAAGTAAGTCCAGGCACAGCAAGGCAGCGTCGAGCCACGCTCTCAGCTGTTCTCATAGCAGTTTACACCAGCTGAGAAACTGGTCCACATTGGTTAGGAGCAGTGACGGGCAAGAAACAGTCCTGTGAAACGGCAGAGAGAAGATCCTTCTAATAACAGGTCTCTTTTCCTTTGCTTTTTACAGCTGAGGAAGCCGGTGGTGGAGAAAATGCGCCGTGACCGGATTAACAGCAGCATCGAGCAGCTGAAACTGCTCCTGGAGAAGGAGTTTCAGAGACACCAGCCCAACTCCAAGCTGGAGAAAGCCGACATCCTGGAGATGACCGTCAGCTACCTGAAGCAGCAGAGCCAGCTGCAGATGAAGAGTGAGTATTGAATTTTGTTTCAGTCTCTAGCTTACTGCAAATCTGTGACAGTTCTATGAGTCTCTAGCCATGAACAATGGCTCTAAACGATTCTTTCTTCCCCCTCCCTCTTCTCTTCCTGTCTCTAGCTGCAGGATCCTTCCATAAAAGCTCTCAGTTTGACTTCAGAGAGGGCTATTCTAGGTGTTTGCAAGAAGCTTTCCATTTCCTCTCTCTTCATAAAGTCCGAACTGAAACACAGACCAAACTTTTAAGCCACTTCCAGAAGAGCCAGTCAGCTGCTACGGAGGTCGCCTTTTCCCCTGGGAACCCCAGCACCCTGAAGCAAGCATCTCCGAAAGATGCCAGCACTCTCTGGAGGCCCTGGTAGTCAGGGGAGTTCTTACGTTGCGGACCTTTGCCTGTTACAGTCCAGAGGAAGGATCTGACTGCATCTGATAGTCCAGCTCTGATCCTCTCTTCTGTAGGGAATTTTATTTCCCCATGTATTTTATTTATGTGTGAAAAGAATGGCATGCTTTTGACTTTTATGGGATCCTTTGGCAAAAGTTCAGGCATTCTGTTGAGCGGTATTGAAGCTGTGTAGACGCTGGTGATAACAGTACACAGCATGCTGCCCAGTCGGGGGGCAAATGTCTTCAAAATGAAGGAGGGTATTTTTGTAAATGTTACAGTTGTGACGGACAAGAATTGCTGTAGGAGAGATTTCTCTAATATTGCTTGTAAGAGCCATCAGCTTTGCTCTGGCTTGACTAGCGACGCTTGTTTGCTCAGTCACTCCAGAGGATAAATTTACTACCCTTTGGTTCATGCACACTTGATTAAAATCAATTTCCCTCTGTTTGCTTATAACTTGTACAGCATCAAAGATGGGTTTGGTTTTGTTTTGGATTTTTCCCCAGTGACCCTTTCATAGTCCTAGTATATAAAGTGTGGCAGAGGAACAGAAGCTAGGAAACGATGTGGAATATTTCTACTATTTTGCTTTTTTCAATTTAGAAAAAGAGTATGTTACTGCTTTATGTTAAAGAAAAGGTAGTAGGTAAAAGGCTTAATTGGTCAATGTTATACATTTTGGGTGTAAGCTATGCTTTTTCTAGCATTTTCATTATAATAATGATTTTTGTCTGTATTGAGTGGTGTAATTCATGGTGGATAGTGTTTCTCCCGCTACTGGGACAGCCCTACGGCTTACATGCATACTGTGTATGCGTCTCTGTTTGTAGAGAGCAATAAAATGCATTTGTGTGCAACTTCTGTCTGGGTCCTCTCCCTCTGAGGGATATGCAGCCACTTGCGCCCCTGAAAAAGACTAATGTGTTAGTCTTCCAGAGAGGTGGGACTTTTTGTAAAGCCAAAGGAGCTCATGCTCTCCTCTGTTCTATATATTCTCATGACTCCCATCACGTGAGTACCTTACACCCTTAACCCCAAGAAGCATGCAAGCACTACGTCATGCAGATTCTCTCAGCTGAATCATACTGAGCATTTCCTTAGTCGCTGCCCCTCCTACCCACACAGAACCTTCTCACCTGAGCAATAAAGCCTTAACCCGGCCATCTGGTCAGGCAGCAGCTGGAATTTGAGTCCCCCTTTCACACGATTTTTTCACCTGATACTGAGAGGAAGCAGACGCAATCGCTGCAGCCTGTGTATCCTCCAAGGCCTTCCCACAATTTCTTCTCTGAGAGCTCTGCGGGGCAAATAAACAGTCCCACACAGCCTCGGGAAGGAGCTGCACCGCAGCTCTCCTCGCCGCAGCATGGAGCAGTGGTGGCAGAGCTGTGGAGGTCCTGCGGATGCAGATGGGTGAGTGCTACCCTGGTAGGGGCTCACAAACCTGGGGGAGACCTTTTGCCTCTGTTGCGTCTACCTCTATCAGGACTCCTTGAGCATCCCTCATCCGAGTTTGTGGGAGGTGTGGCTGAGCCAGCAGTAAGTTATATCGCTCAGATGTGTCCCTAGAGCAGGGAATTACCTACAGCTCAGTGCAAATTCCCTTCCTATGGCAATAAACTGATCGCAATAATAAGCTAAGTTCGTGTAAGCACAAACTTAGGTGAAAAACATTATCTTTTGATAAAAGAAATGTGATAGTTCTGCAATTTACACAGGAAGTTAGGGAATGTTTTGGGTAGGAATACATAATCCAGTTGTTAGCCGGAAATCACACACTGCTTGCTTATGCATGTTTTCATTTGTCTTTTGTTATGACAAGGAGTGATTTGTTCTGCTACGTTTTATCACTAATTTGTCATATATATGCTTTTTATTGGGACAGGGAACTTGGGGTCTGTGGTAGGAGATACCATTAAGCGACAGAGTCCCTATACAGTCTTTCACTCTGGAGTTCTTGGCAGTAACTTTGTAAAGCGACAGGCATTTGGGGATTTGAGATGTTACTATAATGTAAATAGTAACAGTAATAATGATGTGATGTTGTTACTGTTATCCAGTGAGTGAATTGGCTTGTGATACAGAGAACTTGCTAAATAAACTTCTATAATTACGTAAAAAGATTGTCAGAGTATTTAGAACACTAAAAAGTCCTTACTGCAAAACATTCTTTAGATATATACAATTTTTTAATATTGCAGTATGAATACAATTTTATGAAGCTAAAGCCCTTGCAAAGTTTATAAATGGTATTTTAACTTTTTTTTAATTTTTAGCCACCAGGGGTCACAGTTACTGTAAAAACACTTTCCCCTTGGATGACTAAAGAAGTCAGTTCAAGCAGAATTTTAGCGTTTTTCAAGCGTATGCTTCATGTGGGTGTTTTGGGGTTTTTTTGCTTCATTTTAATGATCAGATATCAGATGTCAGTCAGCGCTGGAGACTTTAAAAAATCTTTTCCACCTCCCAGTTGCAACTGTTTATGTGGGCAGATGAATAGGGTAACTTGAAGCAGCATAAAAGTGATGTAGAGAGTTCATTTTTTCCAGCAGTACTGGAGTAGAATTCTTTTAAAATTTAGTTGTCTAATCTGATGCATAAGCTACTTTCTGTCACTTCTTTCACTAGTATTTGAACTGTATCTGTAAAGGATTATTTAAGGAATTCCTTGATGCTGTAAAACTTAGGACTCTGCAGGTCTGTTACTTTGATTTACACTTAAAGGTTTTGCCCACACAAAATGTTACTCAACATTTCCACACTAGAGTCCTTTTAAAAAGACAGCACTGATGTATTACTGGCAGGCACTTATGTATTCTTTTATTGATGCTTCCTAAAGCTAGAGCTTTAGAAATAATCAAAGTTAAAAGGAACAAAGAGTTTTCTCTTTGGAAACTTGTCCCTGTAAGTTCCACTGCTCACAAGCATATTTGATCGCAATAGGAAATGCATCTCTCTCCGTTCTCAAACAGGCTGCATTAAGTCTATCGATTCCCCCCCGTCCTGGAGAGATATTTGCACTTAAAGAGCACAGCTGTTATATTTCAGTCAGATATGAATCTACACCAGGCTCCATTTTTTTGTATTCTGAAATGGTGATGGGGACATGGAAAAAAAAACAACCTCGGTCCGCAGTTAGGGAGACAAGGCAGGAATGACCTGATTACAGGAATACTGCTGAGCTAAATACGCACTTCCCACCCAGCCATGACCTGCACTTTAAGTAGGATGGCCCCTTGGTTTTCCCAGCTGCTGTTAGATCGCAGTGGTAGACAGCACTACTGATTTCTTGCCTAAAAAGTTAGCGCTATATTAGTGCAGAACGCTGGCCACAGCCCGAGAGGTTTCAAACCGCAAAAATCCTGTTGCAAATGTGATAATACCAATGAATTTTGATTGTCAAACCCATTCCAGGGCAAGGCGAGGCAAGCTCTGACCTTCCTATCACATGAGCAGCCGCTGTCCTTTGTCAGAGAAGTGTGACCTGCTGTGCTGAGTGAAACCTGAATCACTGGAAAAGAGGCGGTGATGTGTAGGAAACCAAGACAGCTGCCGCACGGTAAAATCAGTTCATGTCAACAGACTACCTGCGATCGCTTTAGAGTGGAGAAAAGTAAATAACTCTGTCCCCCAGCCACCAAATCTAGAACCCCCCAACTCTGTCACTATGAGAAAAGGAAGCTTGACGTTCGTTATTTCACAATTGTACTTCCCTACTTTTCATGTCTAAAGCTTTCACTTCCTTTCAGCTTATTTTGTCCATCCCAAACAGCTACAGAAGTTAGCATAATCACCTGAAAGTCAGAGGAAAAGTTGAGCAAACTACGTGCATGGTGCACCATCAACGGAAGTTAGAGACAGGGCTGATAACAAGGCCACAGTGTCACTAGGCTTGTGCTTTGTGTCCCAGACCGTTGGTCGCATATGCTCTGTGTACTGAGCGTGTGGCAGAGCTGGCCATCCCTGGCATCTCCAAAGTCAGCGCTGGCATTACCTCTGTCTGACTCGCTGCGTGGTCTTTGGCAAGCCATCCCACCTCGCAGTCGCCACCAGGCAGCATGCGCACGCTGCCGCTGACGGAGGAAAGCAGAATCGCTACCACTCCCAACGCCTCCCTGTTACTGCAGCTGCCATAACTGTTTTGCAGCCACATAGTGAAATAGGCTGGGGAACGGAGGATTGAGGCCAGTGCTATAGATGACCCTTCCGCCTGCTCGTCAGAATTAATTCTAGCCTCAGCCACTTCCCAATTGCCACTTGCTTCATGTTTACTTGTAGCGTGATGGGACTGGAAGGAGACAGACCTCTGCTTCCAGCAGCACTGCGGGTCGGTCCCAGTTAAAATGACTGGGGACTCCTGGTGTGCTTGCCCTGAGAAGTTTAGGCATCAGCACAATTATGAAACGCTAATAACAGAGTCTGACGCCTCTTAAGCTAGCTGCCTTTGCTACGCAGGCAGGTAACCGACTTTTAACAGATGTCGACTGAAAATATGATCCCTGACACATTCTAGTTGAGCTGGTTTTAGCTGGTGGACGCCATGGCAGAGGAGCAGATGTACAGCTCCCTTGTCTCGCCAGTCCGCTTGCCTGCTCCGTGGGTTCATTACAGTTCTGAACTCATCAAAAGGCCTTGACAAAAAGCTCATCTCTTTGTACTCTTCTCATGCTGCGTCCTGCTGCAAGAAATGCTGCCTACTCATTCCAGAAACTAGTGAAGTATTACCACTTTTTTTTTTCCTTCAAAAAGGGGGGGGAAGGGGATCTGCATTTACATAAACTGCTTCCCTGTAGTATTCGAGGAACGGTGACCCATTTCAGCAACATTTTTAATATTCATGACAACAGCTGTTTTTAAATACTGCCTAGGCTTTTGGTAATCTAAACATCTGCTGGGAGCTTGAAGCTGACTAAGAGCCAGAACCGTAACCAGTTTAGTCATCCAGCTCGCCAACGCTGAAAAACACACAAGAGGTGCAGAAAGTACTTGAGGCAATTGTAACGGCAGACACAGGCATTTTGCTTTTAGGTCAAATAATTTATCGCTCGGGCATCCGCAACATCTTTGTTCAGTTATATTCACAGGTATCAGTAGTTGACTGCTTTCCGGTCAGTCTCGCGTGCCTTTGTGAAGACGTTTTCACGAAAGGAGACGCAAACACGGCCTGTAAGCCGCGTTTTGAGATGTCTACCGACTTTCGGGCCCGGCTCTCCGCTGGTGTAACCGGCTGCGAGACGAGGAAAGCGGGGCCACGAGAACCGGGAAGCCGCCGGCTCCTGCCCTGCTCGCCGCTTGCCCTCCGCCTCCGCTTTGTGGCGGCAAGCCGCGGCCCGGTCCG
>VYZW01038810.1:6566-17805 GCA_013401315.1 Balaeniceps rex | reverse complement strand
CGAGGCTCCCCGCTGGTCGGGGCCGCGGGGCCGCCGCCGTCCGGGGCGGGGCGCGGAGCGGTCCCGGTCCTGGCCCCGGCGCCTGCCCGGCCCTGCGGGCAGGATCACTCGTCAGGAATCCCCGGTGCGAGGTGGCGATGCCTGTAAACAAGCTGTGAAGCAGAAATCCGTTCTTGTCTCGCTTCAAGGTTTTTGCCCTTGTCCTGGTCGTGCAGATGGATCGTGTGGATGCCTTCGACTGTGAGCTGGGAGAATATCCCGTGGGTGGCAAGTGCTGCCCAATGTGTGCTGCTGGTAGGTAACTGTGGGCTGCTCGCTCGCCACGTCAGCTGTGGAGGAAGGCTCCCTCCCTCAGCATGGCAGTGGGTCGTGGGGGTGATCCACCTTCTCTGCTGTAGCCGGCTATGCCCGCTGCACCCTGACAAGAGTCGCATCAACCCACGGTTGTCAGTGTCACTCCAAAATGTTCTCTTCCAGCTTGCATTCACACCCCACTCACAACAGCACGAGGCCCCGCCCCTTTCTTTGGAGCCTCCAGAGCGGAAGCAGTGATTGCCAGAGTCTCTCTGCTGTGGTAGTTGGTAATCTCACAGTTTTCAAGGACTTTCATTTTGGGTCCTGGTTTCTGTTTTGGGATTATCCCTGCAATTGCTATTAGGATATTTCTGAGGTCCTTGTAGTTTATTTATAGTAGTTACGGGTGGTTTAATGCCAGTGTCAGTCCCTGGCCAAGTAAGCTTTGCTAATGGAGCCGCTTCTTTGGGGGGTTGTTTCTGTTTTTTAGGACTTCGGGTTTTCAAGCATTGCACTGCAGATTCCAGCACGACATGCATATTTTGTGTTGAGGATACGTACACAGATCATCCCAATGGTTTAGAACACTGCAGGAAATGTAAACTGTGTGATAAAGGTAAGTAGGATGCTAAAGAACCAGTTTAAATGGATTTTTCATGCCTTTTGTGGATACATCCTTCCTTTCTCCTTTCTTGCCTCATTTGCTTGATGAATTGGTTAGAGTATGAAGAACAGAGAGGCTCATGTCACTGTGCAGACCTGAGAATGCTATCTGCTGGGTGACGGAAGGGAAAAACTGGCAGTGACCATGAAATGGTGGAGTTCCTTAGGGCACCAAGGAGGGCGCACAGCAAGCTCGCTACCCTGGACTTCAGGAGAGCAGACTTTGGACTCTTCAGGGATCTGCTTGGTAGAGTACCATGGGATAAAGCCCTGGCGGGAAGAGGGGCCCCAGAAAGCTGGTTAATATTCAAGGATCACCTCCTCCAAGCTCAGGAGTGATGCATCCCAGCAAAGAGGAAGTCAGGCAAAAATGCCAGGAGGCCTGCATGGATGAACAAGGAGCTCCTGGACAAACTCAAGCACAAAAAGGAAGCCTACAGAAGGTGGAAGCAAGGACAGGTAGCCTGGGAGTACAGAGAAAGCTGTAGAGGGACTTTTTACAAGGGCATGTAGTGACAGGACGAGGGGTAATGGCTTTAAACTGAGAGAGCGTAGATTTAGATGAGATACGAGGAAGAAATTCTTCACTATGAGGGTGGTGAGGCACTGGAACAGGTTGCCCAGAGAAGTTGTAGATGCCCCATCCTGGAAATGTTCAAGGCCAGGTTGGATGGGGCTCTGAGCAGCCTGGTCTAGTGGAAGGTGTCCCTGCCTGTGGCAGGGGGCTTGGAACTAGAGGATCTTCAAGGTCCCTTCCAACCCAAACCATTCTGTGATTCTATGATTTAGAAGTTCCTTTAGATTGCAGCATGATGTCTAAAGAGCTGTCTTGGAATACTTGGAATTTCAGTCCTGAAAGAGCTAATTTGAAAACATCTGAGTTGGGAGTATTTTGCTTTTGCCACACAAGTCACTTAGGACAGATGTAAATGTGACCCAAGATGCTGTGTCTGTGAGGAACTGGGCTCTCTTTATACATCAAAAAAGGAGTCAACTTCATTAATCCTGTTAGTTCTGGTGCTCTTCACCAGTGCATCAAGGCAAGGCTTTTGTATCTGTTGATTGTACCCATGTAAATACTGTGGCTGTGCGTGTAAATTTCTCTTAGGAGCCAACCTAGTGCCAGAAGTAGCATGTTCCTCTACGAAGAACACCGTGTGTGGCTGTCCACCTGGGTATTTCTGCAGTTATTTTGGGACTGAAGACTGTGAACTTTGTCAGCGCTATACTGTCTGCCTTCCTGGCACTGTGGTAAAAGAAAGGGGTAAGCCAACATAGCACAAATAACACCAGACTTTCTTATGGGGAATGCCTTTGGAGTGTGATTTTGAGGAGGCTGGCTGTCAGTTCATCCAGAAAATTAATGAAGGATTGAAGTGAATGGATAGCGCATACGAGGTATGATGTATACTGGTCCACTGTATTGACTGTAATTGCCAGAGCACCAGTGCACAGCTGAAAGCTTGCAGGATCCATGTAAGTCCTAGATGCTGAGGTAGTTGATGCGGCCAAGAATGCTTTTTTTTCCTGTCTGCAAAGACCGAAGTGTGGGAGCTTTTGTCTGTAGTGAAGAGTCTCTGCAGTAATCACTTGGTCATTTACAAAGACCATGCTGAACTGAAGCTCTCATTAGCCATAAATGCAGATAGAAATCCTGTTGTCTTCTCCCTTACAGGCACAAAGATGACTGACAATGTGTGTGAAGCCTGTCCTCCTGGAACCACCTCAACAGCCAATATGTCCTACAGTTGTACACCGTGCCCCGGGTAAGCAGCTCTTACTCTTTATGGGCATGGGACTGTTCTCCTTAACTGTTTGGTCTGCATTTTGCTGTCTTCAAAACAGCAGTTTGCTGCTTCCAGTAAGGCACCGAGTGTAGAATCCTGTTCCTGTGTCCCACTCTTTTTTGGGAACAGCTTAACTTCTCTCTTTATAAACTCATTAACATGACAGATTTAGCCTTCAGCCTCTTGTCATAACTTGTCACTGCATAGGAGACTCTCAGACAGCTCTAACAGAGCTGGATCTGGACCCGTGAAGAGCAGTGCACTCCTCTGGGTACCTGGGTTTCAGCTGACACATCCCTTAGCTATGGTAGAACAGGTGAGAGTTTGCTTCTGAGGAGAATCGATTTGCATTTACAAGCATTAAAACAAAGAGGTAAAAGTCAGCTCCTTCTTGGATTACCCACCAAGTCAGAAAGACCTTTGTGAATGCCCCCAGATGTGGAGGTGTGATGTTAAAAACAGTACAGCAGTTCCACTGCAAGGTCTGCTGACATGTTCTAAGACCACAATTATTTCTTTTCTCACATCAGACTTAAGGAGGATGGCCTGGTACAAGGAGAGGATGGGAATCCTTCCTCAGATTCCTCTGCAATTGTTGGTTCTGTTGTTGCAGCCGTGCTAGTTGTTGCAGCTGTCCTTACATATATCTGGCAGCGGAGGAAAAGGAGAAATTATATGCCACGTAAGTACGAATAGCATGTGTATAAAGGGGTAGTTTTGTGATAGTTAGTATTCTGAAGAGTCTTCGCTTCACTAGATGTTGAGCTGAAAACAGCCAATTAGAGGTGAACTGCAAGGAAATGTCTACATTTCTGTGTGCCACAGTTAACCTGCTGTAATGATGCCTCCGTTTTGGGGTGTGCCTGTGCAGGCTCACTGCTGAACCACTCCTACATACATGTAAGGACAAGATAACGTGATTAGAAAAATGCATTACTGTAAAGTTCACCTTACTGCATTCTGATGGGACTGTTTCATTTTCTTTGCAGCGGTGCAGGAATCAGGGGTAAGTATCTCTCTCTCTCTCTTTTTTTTTTTTTTTGGTAATATGTTGAAATCTGAAGTAGGGGTTTTGTTTAGTGTTTGTATGTGCTATGTGTTTGATGGGCTCAGTGTGTACTGGAGCAGCTTGTGGATACTGGGAGTGTCTGTGAGTTCTAGAATCCCCAAGACTATGCAGTATAAACTAATTTTATGTGATTCTGGCTAGGAGGCTTGGGATCTAGTCCCAAGGCCCTTGTTATCTCCCGACATTGTCTAAGAATGAATATTTAAGGGGATTTAGGAGATGGACTTCTACTAAAAAATATAAGTCTGTCTTCTGTAAATGTGTTGTTTATCTCTCCATCCTCCAGTCTTATGTATCCTCTAAAAGTTCCTGTTAGGGATTTGCAGGATCTGGGCAGACAGTGATGTGTTTCATAGGAAAAACATTGAATGGACTGTGTAATTTGCACTTCTGATTTGAGAGGGGACCTACAGTGACTCTTGCTCTTAAGGAAGAAGAAAAAGTCTAGCTGTTAGTAGTGAAAATAGCAGGCACTTGCTAATAAAAGCTGACTCTCTTGCTCTGTGTTTTCCTTTGACATGTTTTAAAGAGTGGACAGCACAGTCAGGCTTTGATGTTAACTGTGGAGAATGGGGATCAAACAACTGTTCCTGAGCAGGAAACTGGTGCCGATCCTGAAGAAACCAGGCCCGAATAGCCATTTTTGTTTGAACTGTTGTGGACAATGGAGATGGTGAAAAAAAAAAAAAACCCAAACAAAAAACACAAAATCCAAAATTTTTTTGATTCACCCAAACCCAAAAAAAGGACGACAAAAAAACGCCAAAACACCCCAACAAAAAATTCCCAACCTTTTTTCCAAATACTGATGGAGAAAAAGACAACTTGAAAATGAAAAGGAGGATCTGCAGAGGAGCTAAGGAAATCACCAAGTGGCATCTTCTGAAGCATCAAAGTTTGAAATAGCTGAGTGATCGAGGCATTGGTCAGTATCGTCAGAGGTTGTAAAGCTCTTTCCTTTTACATCCCCGCTTGGGAGCCATGGCCTGTGTGGGATGCCTGGAGTTTCTTTCTTACCAATTTGGACAGTTACCACTTGGTATGCATGTAATTATTCCAAGATATGTTTTTAGTGGGAAAAAAGCGCTTTTTTTCATTTTAAAGATTCCATGTAACTAATATATAACATTTTTCAACTGCATTTTGTACAATTTTTTCCTTTTTAGAAGTAAAGAAAATACTAATCTGAAAAGGAGTCTTGCACAGCAAGAAAAATGTAGCTTTTAGTAACGTCATGAATGATGTATACACAGTTACTGGCTTTTGCTAGTCACCTCTGCTCTCATCTGGGAGCATGTGTTACAGCAAAGAAAGTTAAGGGCCTACGCGAAAGTTATGTCTAGAAAAAAAGGTTGTACTAATGACAACACATTCTCTTTGCAAAAGAACTTTCCTGTTGCCTGAAGAAGTGAAAACCCGGAGTTGCTGGGCTGTTGGCATTATCTTGAGGAAAAGCATTATTCTTAAAGAGCATCATGGTGGACGCAGATTTTTGAGGAAGTATTTGGTGAAGATAGTAATGCTTTATTTATCAGCTGAGCCTGAGGCGAAGAATTGTATATAAAATGAGATGTAGAAGAAGATGGAGAAGACACCTGATGGGTGCAGTGGGACGCCTGGGAGGAGGTACTGGGGCTGATGGAATGAGCAGATACCGAGATGTACTGTGAAAGCGTCAGGGTGAGAAGCTTGTGTTGCACAAGGCGCAGAGGGAACTGTTAGTGGAATTGGAGAGAGGCTGACACGGGAGCTGTCTTTGCATTTCCATTTTGAATGGCTCTAAGGCAGAGCAGAGGAGTAGAAGGAAGACGGGAGAGCAGCTTGCAGTAATTGACAAGGGCTGCCTGTGGTTTTGCTGCATTAACGCAGTCCCTCTGATTCACGTTCGCCCAGGCCACGGATCTAGAGACCACTGCTCTTCGACCAACAAACTCGCACGCCTCTTCCCCGCGTGACTGAGGAATGGAAGAAAATGGGAAGCGGTTGTCTTTTTGGGTAGGGAAAATATGAGAGACAACTTCTTCATTTTTTTTTTAAACTATGTTAGTTTGTTCAGAAGAATTAATTCTGTATTTTGTTTGCAAAATAACCTGACATTTCAGAAACTTTATAACAATGGCTGCTGGTAGCTATGCAAAAGTACAACTCTGTTGTAAAATCAAGCTGCAAGCAACAGAAGGTTAAAGGGTTTAGGGAATGCTTTAAAATTGCTTTTAAAATTTCTGCTGTGTACACACAGATCTGTCTATGAAGAAATACCTTCTGTTAAAGCTCTAAGAATAAAAATGGTGTGATTTTTAGAGAATTTTTTAGAAGTCTCAGTAAAAATCATGTTTATGAAAACCTTTACATTGCAGTAATCACGGAAGGGCAAACTGTCTACAATTTCTTTTACTCCTAGCTATTTTTATATAAAAAAGGATGCCCACAGTATTTACAATGCCAGTGTCAAAGTTCTGGAAGTACCTGAAGCTAAAAGAGAGAGAGCCTTCGTTGGTTCTTGCGTTTCTGCTGAGAGTCACACAAAAAGAACTTAACGAGCCCTGACTTTACTGCATTTTTAGAATCAGTTTTACTTTTGGTAGTCAAATATGTGACAAATCAGTAAGGCAGTTCTAACATACCATTCTGAAAATATCAGTGGCACCTGGCAAATGCATTACTATTTTTTGTGTGTGCCTGTTTTGTGGCTGGTCTGATAGGACTTACTGAATATGTCGCCATCAACAGNCCCTCCCCCCCCCCCCCAACCTTTTTTCTCTAGATTAGTTCTTTGGTAGCTGGTTAATGTTTCATGGGGTTGGATGTTTCCCAGCATTTGGCTGATTGTAGCATTTGTTAATTGTTAACCACTGCTTGTTCCCCTGCAATACGGGTGTATGAAAGGTTACTTCCATCATTTAGTAAAAAGTTTTCGTGAGCAAAGCCTCAAGAGAAAACCAAAATCCCAGATGGAGGGAGTTCAGAGAACAGTGGCAAGGAAACTACATGCCAACCATGGGGTAAGTTCTGGCTTTTTCTTATCTTCTAATGACTTAATCTTATTGTTGAAGGCCTACTTTGGCAGCGGTCGCATCCTGCTTTTGCACCTGCACTAACGATACGTGTGGCTTTGAACAGACTTCAAATCTTACAACTTTGCAACTCTCAGTACTTCTTTCAGCTTACGGGTAGCAGGTGTTACTCAGTGCCTTGCTGGCCAACATGTACGTTGTTTTCTTCCAGAAATGCCAATTGTGCCATTCATTACCTGGCAGTAACATGTCTGACAGGGCGCCTGGCTTTTTGGTGGGCATAGAGCTTGCTCTCAATACGGCGGCATTCAAGTTTTGAAGATTTCATTGCTGTTCGTCTCTGCATAATCCAGATCTGTTAATTCTCACCTTGGGTTAACGAGAGTTCGTAAAGCACTTTGTAAACCTCAGTGGACAGGTGCTAGGCACGTGTAAAGCCATTATAGGTGCTGCAGGTGTGCTGACGGGCTGCTGCTGCTGGACCACGGGCTGTCTGGCTGCCTTATGGTCTCTGTGATTTTTAAATTATTATATTGGCATACTCTGGATCTTAAGTTATTCGGTATTACTTTTTACTGAGATGGACTTTTATTTAAACAGCTGTGAAAGCAGATGAAGATCTCAAGAAGGAAGAGGAGTTAAATATTACTGTTGTTCAGTGTTGTCGCTTGGAGGAGGGATTTACTGTAGTGTTTAGGCAGCAATCGCTCCAGAGGTGGTTTTGTGAAGAAATATCTGTCCTCCAGCCCCATAATTACTAGATAATCAGAAGCTAGAGATGCATATCTAAAACAGCATGGAAACTTTGCTGTTTCATTACTCCTGAGACTGGAGAGGCTTCTAGGAAGAGGTAACCTATGCTTAGCATTCTGGGGCCAACACCACAAAGAACATTTTAGCTTGTATTTCCCGTTGACTTGAGAAACCAAGTTTGTCCTGCTAACTGCTGGAAAGACCCTTTAAAAGGTACTGCCAGGCAGTTAGGCCTGGGTAGGAACTCTTGGTTTCTATGGCTTAGTTGCAGTTGGAAGAAGATGCTGTAGATAAGCTGGGAGCTTTGCACAGTCAGGTAAAGAGACGGGATGCAGCATCAGACTAGGATCAGCAATCTACCAACTAAAAAAAAAATTTGTGTGTGCCTGCCATAGCAGCGGTGTGTTTAATGTCTACAGCAAGTGCGTGGTTGATGGAGTCTGAAAAACTTGCTAATGTGTAGATGCATCTTTTGGTCTGTTTACAAGTTGGAGCCTGATTTGTCACCAGGTGGCAGCATGGGAGAAGGAAAGACTTTATTTCCTCTCATGCTGGAAAACATCTGAATCTTTCTTCTTCTCCTAAGCATGTGATAAAGCTTCTCTGATGCTTAATTGCCTACGAGTCTAAAATGGAATCAGATTTGCAGGAAAACACCTCTGGGTACAGAATTTTCCAGAATTTTACTAGGCTAAAGTATTTTCTGCAGGATCTGCTAATTTCTGTCCAGTTACATGTATTTGTCCACTATCTTAGTTATTGATTAAGGTGCTCTGTTGTGGTTGGGGGTCAGGGGTATTAGAGGGGCCTAAAATGGAGGCTGTTCACCAGAGTCTCTGACTGAGACATACGAACATATGTTACGTATAATTTAGCCTGGAAGCAACTGTAAATGTCAAAAGAAGTACTGTGTGTGTGCGTCAGTCTTGCTGTCTGACAGATTGTGTTGGTTTGGGTAGGACAGTATGTGTGTGGAGAACGCTTCATGTCTGAAAGCTCTGCAGATCATGAATATGCATCTTGGTCCTTCCTGGAGTGCATAAGCCCTGTTTCAGTAGTGAAAGCTCTGGATTATTGGGAATTCCTTTAAAAAATACTACAGACTTTGTTTTGGGGACAGACAGTTTCATTCTTACCTAACAATATGTTATTTACTTGTGCAGGTGAAGAAAAGGACGGTCTTGTACAGGGCTCCCCAGGTGATGCTCTTCCTTTGAAAATAACTGCAAAGTCGTCGCAACTAAAATGAAAATGTATCTGCAACTGCTGAAAAAGTATGAAGTCTCAGGTAGGGGCAGGTGTTGCTTGTAGCTGAAATTGCTGTCTTGATTTAAAAAGGGGAAACCAGTTGTAGCTTAAACTTACCTGATCATGGGATAAATGATCATCAGTGTCTCAGGAGCACAGCAAATGCTCCCTCTCCGACCAACACTGGCTCTCAAACATAGAATGCTTGTAAAGCTGTGTCTGTCACTACCGTTGGTGCTCACAAACTGAGTCCGTAGCTGCTGCCACCAGCAACGTGCAACACAACGGTCAGATGCCAGACAGTCCAGCAGAATGGCTGGACAGTAGGATGATTGACTGTACCACGCGATACAAGCTGCACTGGAAAATTTTACTTGACAGACAGAAGCTTTTTGAAGCTCCATCTGGTCAGGACCTGGATCTTCCTGGAAAGGTATTATCATCTCTGCTCTGAACTTTGAATTGGCAGTTGCGTTAAACTTAGCTGGAAGGGAAGGTTACAGGTGGCACGGGTGTCAGGCAGAAACCTAACGCCACGTGGTGAACTAAGTGCACATAACAGACCCTGCTTAACAAGCCACAATCTTAATTTCAAAGTCCTCTGCGTTTATCTCTTTGTAAGATGTTCACTCACTGATAGGTTAAGGTCAGTGAAACTCGCCTGCTGCCCCTGGCCTCAACTTGAATTGTTTCTCACTTGTGGTAGCACATCTCCTCTTCTTCTGTGACCCTTGTGCATACGATTATGGAAAAGCAGCATAGTGGTCAATGGAGAGTGCCATTTCCTGGTTGGTTTGGGCCTCTCTCGTCTCTGTTCTTGTTTCATCGAGGTCATTGGTAGCTAGTGCGAGGTAGGGGGCTGTAACTGGAGGAGGGGGCGTGTGAATGCAGTAGGGGTAAAATAGAAGGATGTGTGGGACTGTGAAGGGAGGTTGTAGCTTATGCACTTGGGCTGTGCTGGCACAGACACAAAGCGACAGATGGAAAGAGTCTTCTGCAGGTGGGAGGCGTAATAAACTTACATGAAAAAAATAAGTAAGTTCCATGTGCTGTAATAATAACTTGGAATAAAACCTCCCAGGCACATTTTAATTATCCCTTTAGCAGTCGCATGTGCCAGAACTTCTAATGGCACATCTCCAGAGCTTAATGATTTTGCAGAGTAATTAAATTGTCAGCCATGTGAACCTCCTCCACCTGACCTCTGCACGGCTGTGTGCTGTTTCCCTTGCTTGGCATATAAATACTGCTGTCACTTTCCTGAGTTCCCTCGCGGTAGGCAGGGACTGCCTAGCAGTCTAGCATCAGACCGTTTCATAGTCTTTCTGCTAAGACTTAAGTGAACAAATATAAGAGAATGCAGTTCTCAAGGCCAGAGCTGTCCTGTGACTATGGTAACAAAGAACAGTAACTTGTACTTTTAGAGAAGGATTATAGGCAAATCTGACTAGCCCTGGGACCATTTGCTACCTGTAGAGCACATGCTAAGTTAATATTACTGTAATATTTGTAGTATGCTTGTAGCTGTTATAGTCCAGTTACTAGCACTGTATTACTGGTCACAACTTTGGTTTTGACTCTTCTTCCGTAATCTCATGCTTTTGTTCTTGTGCCTGTCTTGTGACCTGTCTTGTGAGCAAGGGACCTTTCCCACATGTTGGGAACGTACTGGCTGTATACCCTGCTCCCCAACCGTAACGACTTCTGTGTTTCTTACAGTGCAATGAAGAGGTCTACATCTGATAACAAAAACCAGGAGCATGAAATACCTCAGCAAAACTGAAGCTGGCAAGGACTGTATTTGTTCTGTTACTCCCTATCTGCGGTAAACTTGGCCTTTTTGCATTAATAGTCTTGTAGGGTAGCTGGACCACTGCAAATATGAGTAAGTGTTATATGTAAAAGATACTGTGCCAGATTCTATTGTTTGTCATATTCTTTGTCATATTGTTCATACTGCCAATAATGGATTGTGGTATTTTTTTTTTTCCCGTCATATATATTGTCTCTTGGATTTTTACATTAAAACATGCCACCTCAAATTTGCTTCTTTTTTTCTGATATTCTGCTGCCAAAAGATGTAGGCTACCTAAATTTTCTGACCCTAAAGAAGAATTCCAATTGGAATTTAACCTGAGGTACTGTTACTGGTGACTTAATAGACAAGTTAAACTATTGAACAGTGTAGTATTTAAAATGTCACTCTTTTCTTAATAACCCTCAAATAAAAACATTTGCACGATGGCAGGTAAACGACCTGAACTCGCTGTGAAATCTGTGATTGTCAGGCTATTCTAGACCTACCTGTTAGGATGAATCTCTGAGCAGAAGCTGGCAAAAGGAATTGTACGTTCACAGCGTAGCAGGACTCCCCGGAGGAGTCCTAGGGTAACTCCTTTTTCTCAGAACAA
>VYZW01038809.1:0-10575 GCA_013401315.1 Balaeniceps rex | reverse complement strand
GTAATTTATTTCTTGAGAGATGTAGCTGTTATTACACTTGGGGCCATCTAGCTGTATTTGTGTTTATCTTTAATGCTTCTGCACTTAGTTATGCTTACAGAACTCCTAGGAAAAGATGGTGTCTTTTGTCATAAGGCATAAATCTTCCTCACAAAGCCTTCTTGAAACTCTGAATACATTCTTAGGGNACCAGCTGGCAATGAGGGTGAGTAAAGGATAGCGTGTCAGCTACTACTATGAATTTCCTTTCAGCTAGACATGCAGCATAATGCTGTTTGAACTTCTGTTGATTTACTGATATATATTTTCTCCTATTCATTTCCCATAGTCTGCCATGTCATTTGGGTAATTTATTTCTTGAGAGATGTAGCTGTTATTACACTTGGGGCCATCTAGCTGTATTTGTGTTTATCTTTAATGCTTCTGCACTTAGTTATGCTTACAGAACTCCTAGGAAAAGATGGTGTCTTTTGTCATAAGGCATAAATCTTCCTCACAAAGCCTTCTTGAAACTCTGAATACATTCTTAGGGAAGAGAACTACATCAGTAGTTTAGTTGTACACCAGTTAACATGGTTAATGCTATAAGGCTGTGACAAGTGCGATTACTAGTACCATTGTAATAGTGCCTGAAATGTTGCTGTGCTGTCCAGACCCTGAAAAAGATTTGTAAGGAGCAAACCGACAAAGTGTGACTGAGTTACCTCACCTGTGGTGCCATTCTTCATTCCGTCAAAAAGAAAGGACAATGAAAAAAGACAAAGCTTTGCTATAAAAATATAGTATAAAGCAAAGTGATCTGGATAATGATAAAATGTCATATTAAGTACAGAGATTAGTTTGCTTTTAACAAGTGATTATTAATTTTTATACCCCAGCCTGCATGCAGCTGGTTCCTCTTGCCTCTTCAAAATCTACAGTCATTCAGTCAGGTCAAGTTTAGGCCTGCAAATCAAATTATTGCTTTAGTAAGTCCTACTGAACTAGCCACTTTCACCTTTCCGTCCTCGTGCTAATGCATTTTCAATGATCATGTTAATTTAGGTGAGAAGTAACTCATTCTGCTAATGCGAATCAATGCAATTTCTTTTGTGTAACTTCACATACAGGCAGCCCAGTAATCAGTGGCAAATGAACAGACCTTAATATTAAAAAAAAATTAGCTAATACTATGACAGCTTATAATTTCACCCAAGGTAGGGGTGAACAAGAAGGCAAAGTGTTGGCAAATCATTTAAGTGGAAAGTCATCTAAAAAAGAACAAATTTGTGTTCACAAGTGAAGTATAGAACTAAAACATATGAGGCAGTTTGTACAGCTCAGAAATTAGTTTTTATAATCAGTGTTCTAATGCAAATCAGTAATCTGGTTCTTACCCATTTACTTCTGTAAAAAAGAAACATTATATATAAGTATTCCATCAGGGAAAGTATATGTAGGATTTTTCATTTGCTATTTTAGGTGATAAAGAACAAGACTTCCTAGCAGATCTTTACACAGGTAACATCACATNGCAGAAGAGAATATCAGTTGTACTAAATACTCTTTCCCCTGTCTGGCAATCAGTAATTCTCCAGGTAATAAACCTGCAATATTATTAACTAGAGAAGTCAAAGAAAGACCCCTGAGCAACTACAGAAATGACAGCTACTAATAGCAATAAATTTAATACTGAAAAGCTGGGATGCTTATCTTTAGTCCCATATTCATGGTACTTGCATTGTCATTTTCTTTGTTCACTTTTGAGCTATTGGCACTCAGTATGAAATTAAAGCTGAAATGTGTGTAGTTAATGAGGAGATATTATTCAACAAGCAAGCAGAGCAACCTTGTTTAGTACATTTTTAATAATTTGCAAAAAAAGTCAAGGTTTAAAGGAAGAGCCATGAACATGATTTCTTATTATCAGTTACTGTCAATAAGACCCTACATGACTGCCAATCATCTGGACAATTATCAACATAGTAGACTCAAACTGAGGGTCAAAACATGACGTGTTGCAAGTGCAGAATTATAATGGGAATGAATTGCAAGTTTAAACACACAAGGGTATATGTCATTTGATGATGAAATCTTAACATCACGTATCACCTTTGTCTACCACCAAACAAACTTTACAATCTATTGAGAGAAAACTAGATGGCTGTTACAGCATGTAAGGAGGAAAGACGTGATGGGAAGAGGTATAATTCCTTCCGGTTCTCTCCACTTTTCATTCTTTCTGCCCTTCAAATAACTTTAGGAGCAACAAAATATTTTAGCACTCTTTAAGAAAGAAGACTTTTCATTCTGTACCACACTGGCCAGCTAGTTAGACAGCAGAAAGGATGGGATAAATCAAAGACTCCTTTGAGTATCTACTTATTTTTAGGTATGCATGTATATGAGCAAACTTTATTATTATATTTTTGATAATATTAACAATGCCAAGAAAAAGCATAGATTGAGATTTAAAATTGGTACTTCTGCTACATCCAAGAAGGGAATACAAGGTCTACCAAGCTGAATCACTTAGGGATAGCCTACACTGAAAAGAAAAAAAAAAACATAAACCAAAAATTCCTCAGAACAGACAAGATACAACAATGAGAAAAGTTCTTTGCATCTACCAGTGGAGTTTGCTGAGTTTGCTGATACTGTTTGCTTGAGATGGCCCTCCCAACATGAAAAAAACCTACCAGGGTTGCAACAGCTGTTTCCAAAGAGAATAAGTTGTTGGGTAAGTACCTTAGTAGAGGGTTCAGGATGAGAACCAAATTTCTTCCTTTTAATAACATGTCTTCCATTTTAAACAAAAGACAAACAAAGTGTGGAAATATATATCAAAAATATTCATCCACCTTGATCTAAGATTGGTTCAGTTATTCGGTTTCATTGATTCATCCTGGTGTAATTATTTTTAATATGGTGACAGTGAACAACATTTTCTGTGAAACAGCTGCTGCTGGAGTCCTTGCTAGCTAGCAAATTCAGCAAAAGTGTGTGTGCCAGAACTGCACTGAGAATCTGTGTATACAACAGCACATCCATCTGCTATATACAACACATGCCAGTCTCTTCAGTATGCACTGGGAAGACAAGGATGGAGTGTAGGGAAGCAGAAGAATTAAATGCAGAATATAAATAAGACATATTATAGGATTACCACAGTCATTTCTTTTTTTTTTTGTTATACATCCTTTCACATTATTTCTTGTTAAGTCAATGGCTATATGCCATTTTCTAAGCACAAGAAACAAAAAATTAACTTTGCAGTAAGGTGAGTTATTCATATTATGCATACTAGTACCAAGATTTTTAATTTCCTGAAATAAGCAGGATTAGAGCTGCCAACTTCTGCTATGTACTGCTGCTTCTGTGGTCATGATTTCTGGCATACGTTTCAACAATAGAGATCTGGTCTTTGAAATTCTGATATTACATGGAAAATAGGACAACCTAAATCAACCATTAAAAATGAGACAGACTCTGTAAAATTCATATACTGATGAATCTCTTAGCATCTGCATGGTCCCAGTAGGGGTAACTATTACTATATATAGCACCCAAATCTGTATGTAGGCCAATGAAGAGACAGTGGACCTGTCTGGAAAAGAACAGTCTTACCAACAAACCAAGCAGCCAACAACCTATTTGGTGTCCAGACAAAGCCTGAACAGGTAACACTTGAGTAACTGTTTACTGCTATACAGCTGTGCAGTTGAGCTTTACATTATTAGTAAGATGTGGATTTTTGCTTTGTCCATCTGGGAAGTTCTTCAATTAGGACACACATCCTAGACATACTCAGATGGGAAATCACATGTCTCAGAAGGTGTATAGAAGGTGTATAGAAAATTCATAATGATAAATCCTACGAAAGAGAAGCAATCACTTTGGAACTCTGCCAGAAAAGTAATATAGAGCTCAGCCATACCACTTAGGCACAACCATGTGTTGTCAGAAGCAGCACAGGAGGGTATTTGGGAGGTAACCAGCTCACTCTCACGTAACAAGTGATCTCCTGACTTCACTGGAGATGAGTAAAGATACCAGCAGAAGGCAAAGAGCTTTTGCTTTCCCTGTCTTTTTTTCTTCATTTCAGGGTTTCACCTTGGGATGTTAGAGAAAGTGGTGCCTGTATTTTAGGTATATTTCAGTGTGCTTCTCTGAGGAGCTACATTAATTTGTCATTTGTATTACACTAGCAAACAACCTTGATGCAGTCTGGTAGCACAGCTGGTTTCAGGGATTTCCATCACTTCCTTATGCAAACTTTTGTGCAAAAAATGAAAGGCAAATCAGTTTGGTCAGTGGTTTTCATTCCAGTGTCTGTGTTTTATGCTGAAAACTGCCTGTTGCAAGCAGAGCTGTATCTTTTCCAAAGGTATATTGCACCTAAAATTGAGGCCCATATTCAGTGTTCATTTAGTTCTCATATGAGAAAAGTTTACACTGATTGGCTTCAGTGGGAGATTTCAGTCTAGAGGGCCTGAGTTAAAACAGAGTGACAATTTTCTGGGCTAGCTTTTCCCTTTGTGTTCTCTTGGGCAGGCTAAGCATCTTTTTGTGTACGTGTAGGCAACTTGTTTTAGAATGTGAGTTTCATTTTGTAATAACATAGGATCATATAATCATAGAATAGTTTGAGTTGGCAGGGACCTTTAAAGGTCATCTAGTCCAACCCCCCTGCAATGAGCAGGGACATCTTCAACTAGATCAGGTTGCTCAGAGCCCCATCCAACCTGACCTTGAATGTTTCCATGGATGAGGCATCTACCATGTTCATAATAACATGTTCAAAATAACATCAGCTGAACAGTTTAATAATCATTGTTTGCATATTTAAACATATAAATATTTTTTACACTAAATTTTCTGTATGGCTCTAAATAAAAATTCAATAAAGGCAATATAAGCTAAAATGCTTGTTTACATTAACTTATTAATCTGAAGTCATAGAAAGATTCCTTAAAGAAATGCTGATCAGCAGCATTTTCAGTTCATACCCGATTAAATTGCCATCCTTTGCACAGAAACATTTTTTGTAGTGTAAATATTCTTTCACTATCTTTGGAGTAGACATTTGCTCATACTGTTTTCCCACTCTCTGCAGATAACAAACTCCCACTACAGGGAAATATTCATTCAATTGTCTCACCATATACACTAAAAGAAGAGACCCATGTTTTGATAGCTACTATTGCAGTCATCTTCCCTCTTTCATAATTCTCTTTTTTACCTGAGCATAACTAGTAGAGATAACAGTATAGTGATGAAGTGGCCTAAAAGAACTTTTGCCTTTCTCTTTTTGACTCATGAGAAGAAAGTCCCTGTTTAGATCCTGTCACATACAGGTTACAAGTTATCTTCCCTGCAGGTTCAACCTTCATTTATGGAATAAACAGCACAGTTTGATTGGCTTGATTTCTGCAAATTCTAAGGGAAAGGCAAGAAGGAGGACCCAGTTCCTGGGAAGGTAACGGAACAACTAATCCTGGAAACCATTTCCAGGCACATGAAGGACAAGAAGGTGATTGGGAGTAGTTAGCAAGGATTCACAAAGGGGAAGCCATGCTTTACCAGCCTGATAGCCTTCTACAATTAAATGACTGGCTGCGTAGACAAGGGGCCAGCAGCAGATATTGCATACCTTGTCTTCAGGAAGGCTTTTGACTCTGCCTCCTGTAAGATACTCATAGAGAAGCTGGTGAAGTATGGCTGGATGAGCAAACAGCGAGGTGGATTTGAAAACTGGCTGAGCGAGCGTCTGGGCCCAGGGGGTGGTGATCAGTGGCACAAAGACTAGTTTGAGGCCAATATCTAGTGGTGTATCCCAGGGATCAATACTGGCTCCAGTCCTGTTAACATCTTCATTAATGAACTGGATGATGGGCAGAGTGTACCCTCAGCAAGTCTGTGGATGACACAAATCTGGGAGGAGTGGGTGATATGCCAAAGGGTTGTGCTGCCATCCAGAGGAACCTCCACAGGCTGGAGAAAATGGTTGACAGGAAACTCATGCAGTCCAGCACAGGGAAGTACAAAGTCCTGCACCTGGGGAGGAACAACCTCCCCAGTACATGCTGGGGAGTGGTGCTGGCAGCACCGATATATGCTGGGACTGACCAGCAGGAAAGCAGCTTTGCAGAAAAGGACCTGGGGTTCCTGGTGGACACCAAGTTGAACATGAGGCGGCAATGTGCCCTGGTGGCAAAAAAGCCTAATGGTATCCTGTGCCGCATTAGGTGAAGTATTGCCAGCAGGTGGAGGGAGGTGATCCTTCTCCTCTACTCAGCACTGGTGAGACCACACCTGGGGTGCTGTGTCCAGTTCTGGACTCCCCAGTACAAGAGAGACATGGACATACTAGAAAGGGACCAGCAAGGCACCGCTAAGACGATGAAAGGACTGGAGCATCTCTCCTATGAGGAAAGGCTGAGAGAGCTGGGACTGGTTAGTCTGGAGAAGAGAAGGCTCAGAGGTGGTATCTTATCAATGTGTACAAGTACCTGAAGGGTGTAAAGAAGACAGAGCCAGGCTCTTTCCAGGTGCCCAGTGACAGGACCAGAGGCAATGGGCACATGTGGAAACACAGGAGGTTCCCTCTGAACACCAGGAAACACTTTTTTTTTGCCGTGAGGGTGACTGAGTACTGGCATGGGTTGTCCAGAGAATTTGTGGAGTCTTCCACCTTGGAGATATTCAAAAGTCATCTGGACGTGGTCTAGGGCAACCAGCTCTAGGTGTCCCTGCTTGAGCAGGGGGATTGGACCAGATAACCTCCAGATGTCTCTTTGAACCTCAACGCTTCTGTGATTCTATGATTGTGTAATACTGAGTTTGCATTTGAAAACTGCTTAACACTGCCTTCTGGAACAAAGCTTTAAGGATTTTTTTTAAATTTTTTTTCTTTCCCTGAACTTAGTTAACAGTACTTTATGAAATATCTCTGAGCTGGAAAAGAATCCTAGAGAATGGCTTCTGAGCAAACACATCGACCATTTCACTTTGCTGCAGAATTACTGAGCGCAGAAATTTCACAACATCTTTCAAATTGGTGTGGTGCTCAGTCAGACCTCATATGGAATACCATCTCCATGTCAAAGCAGGAGAGTTAACATACTCTCCGTATTCAAGGCACTTCTGGCTCACAACTATGTCATGTCACTATTAATGCATATGGTTGGGAAAGGGGAAGAGGCAGTTAGAGTATGTGTGTTTATTTCTAACATTCCTTCAGATCTTTAAAAAGCTTGTTTAAGTCTCCTTTATTATTTAAGTCAGCAATTATACTCTGAGCTGACTCCTGAAATCAGTCAATGATCAGTATTTCTTTACTGAGTCACTATCTTTTTTCTCTTCATTTTCTTCAGCCATCCTGACATGTAGCTTTGTCCTCCTGGCACTGACCCTCAGACTTTCTTCTGCTCTTCCTCCCAGCCCAGAGCTCTGTAGTGTTTTCAGTTCCCATCCTTCAGTATTGTCTCCATTCCTGCTCTTCTTGAAACTCTGTAAAAAGTCCATTGCTGCTGCTGTTAACATGACACTTTCTTCTGGCATAAAATACTCATCCTAAATTTACGCAATCTTTTTATTTCACTGGAAATAGAAAGCCTGAATATATAATGTAGGAGGCTTTAGTTAAACATTAAACACTTTAGTTAAACTCTCTTTTACTCTTTACAGTATCTGTCACATACTTTTTTTACAACTCACCATTCAACCACTTACAAATAAGTATGCTGAATAGGCATAAAGAACTATGTCTATGAGAGAATCCAACCTTAAAAGTCTTGCTTAGTTGAGAAAAATGTTGTTGTATTTTCAAAATATTATTTTTCTTAATGTTTTCTAACTTGCAAACCAAATGAAGTGAACAGTTATAACGGCCGCACTGGAGTATAATTGGTATTTACTTTTTGCTATTTTATATTTTTAATGCTGTATGTCACTAGTTCTTGGCATCTCTAATTAAAAAATGGAGTCCTGTCATGCTAAATGCATACTTGTAAGGCAAATTATACAGCTATAAATGTCAGATAGAAATCGTAAACAAATATTTTTACAGTTATATGTATATTGTTGAGTCCGGATCGCTCTCACACACCCACTCTTTCTTTTAATATTTTCTTTTTTTCTTCAGATTTCCCGTTTGGTCTTTTGCATGTCTCAGATGTACTGAGTTATGTTTTCGTGCTAGAAAAGGTCAGCATCTGAAAATAGGACCCATAGTGATTTGAACGCTAAGTACATGATTTCTAAGAACCTTGGCATAAATTTATCTTCAACTGTTTGACATACATTATGAAACCACTTGACTGTGACCTTTTTCATGCAACTTAAAGGCTAAAATGTTCTTGTTTCCCAGTTGTCTTTCTCAATTGGCAAACACTAATGAGGGCAGAAGATAGCACAAAATGAATCCATTCTCACAAGGCATTAACAAGCACTAAGGACTAGAACAAAGGTAATCATTTTCTTACAGCAACCTTTCTTTTGTGATCACAGATGCTTTTAGGAGACACTAAAGAAAGCATTTTCCAAAGCTCTGTGATTGCACTGATGTGCAAGTTCATCTAGGCACAAGAGAAAAGCCTTGCAATGAAGCACAGAAATTCTGAAATCGTAAGCACTTTCTGACAGGATGACCTTCACAATCTGACAAACTATTTCAGTAGATAGAGGCTCCAAGTATAAGCAGTGGAAATCATCAGAAGGGAATTGTACCCTACCAAGGCAATGTGGCAGTCTGACCTTCTGACTCATCGATCCCAACAAGCCTGGACACTCAGAGCAGTGATGAAAACCATCAATAGCCAGTGTAAGCTGTAGCAGGCCTAAACAACATGGCAATTTGACCTGCTGGTTTGGGAATCCTCACAAGGCCTGCCTAGGAGGCTCTATTGTTATGAGCAAAAGGAATGCTCACATTTGGTCAGCATTTGGGAAAGGCAGACAGGAAACAGGGACACAGAATTGCTGCCTTTGATCACTTACACTTAGAGAGACAAACCCTGCTTTCTATAATCAGAGATCATTTAATTGTTTTTTTTCTATTGCAGAATTTAGCTCTATCATTGGAGAAGAGTTTAGCATCTCACATGCTACAATCCTATAAAGTTTGTGAAACAAGTCAGAGAAAAACTAACTTCACATCATTTCATTCAGTTCTGAATATAAATAATATATGCAATATTATATATAAACTGTTAAGCTCCACTTTACAATATAATACATACAATATATAAAGTTCCACTTCAAATTCTTGTTGAAAAAACAATGCTGTTATAATCATATTATTGATTTCCATTAATTAGGAAAATGAATAAAAAGCCTGTCATTCTGCTTATGAACAGTTTTCAACTTTGTGTTGTTCCCTGTTTATAAAGATCTTAGAACAAATGGACACACTAAACATGCCACTTACTCTGTTAAGATTATAACTAAAGGGCAGAATGACACACACTTTGGATTTTGATATTATTTTTCTCAATCACAGATTATGGTGACTTGTTTTAGTTCTAGTCATATGCCTTGTCTCAGCATGCTGCAACAACTAAGCAATGAGAAGATGGAGTGTGGGATATACCTTCTTGGGGGTCTGCACATATAGGGAATTGTCTTTTATGATTGGTTGAGGTCTACTTTAGAACTGCACAATTTTTAATAGCTAAATATTTTGCTAGATTAATCATTAAAAGTTTAAGAATACCTGGTAAGACAGCATGTGTGAAGATTACAAAGGTAGCTGGGTTTACCTAAAAAAGTGTGAATGGCCTACCAGGTCCAGAAGATCATGCCCTGAAAATTAATTTCCTTTGCGTGACTGAGATTTCCTACCTTCTGACAACCCAAGCTGTTAGGACATATTGGGGGAATCTTATATTCTTGTAAAGCTGCCAGCAAGATTCGAACGAAGTTTGAACCTAGTCTTTAGTAATCAATAAGAGCAAGTTAGAATGCCATATGAATTTTGTCAGAAAAAAATTAAGTAAAATATAAGGTTTTAAAGTGAAGGATTTAATTTAAAGATATTCTGACTTTTTAATAATAATCTGAAGAAGGCAAAAAAACCTGTGGCTGAAAATGAAAAGTTAGTTATTCATTAGAGCCACTGTTTAGCAACCTGCTATTAACATATCATCTATCTGTGTCCAACAGTTTTGTATCAATATTAGTAAATGTTTGATACGAACATATATAACTATTGCATTATATAATGCAATAATAATAATAATGAAGTCACCGAGGTGAAGGGCTCCGGAGCAGAGGATCGCACCGAGGGACCCTTCCTAAGGCAGCAAAAACACAGGGAGAGAGAGGGCACACACACCCTCCCCCGCAGTGTGGGAAAGAGGGAGCTTGCTGACAAGCGGCAGCTCTGACTCAGCGTGGGTGGGACCAGGAGTGACGGCGGCCTAACCCCCTCACATACAAGAGTAGCCCCCAGGGAGCGTGAGCGACCAGGAACGCGGCGACCAGGACGGGCAAACAGGGCATGGTGTGGCAGTTTGCGAGGCAGTTTGTGCGGGCAGGGCGTGCGGGCAGGGCACTGTCTCTCCCAGCTCAAGAGGTAAGTTCAGTTGGAGAGAG
>VYZW01038803.1:5065-30171 GCA_013401315.1 Balaeniceps rex | reverse complement strand
GATAGAAATGTAATTATGTGCATGTCTATCTAAAGATGAAAATATGCAAATTATATTAAATGTCATGCACTGTGGCTTTTGCTGGTGTTGTGTCAATGGAAAAAAATTAATAGTTTTTAAAGGCAGTATTTTAAAGTCGTGCTTCAAATGAAAGGAATGACATTGTTTTGAACCTTTTTACCTAATATTGCTATGAGTAGTACTGAAGATGATAGCAGGGTTACTACCTGTACTTTTCCTTATTTTTTCAATTAAAAAAAAAGTTATAAGAATTTTGAAATTTTCAGAATAACTTGGACATTTTCTTAAATAAATGACTTTAAATTTATTTTTTTCTTTAAATAAAACAAATTGAGACTTTTTCAGATGGAGAATTTTTCTTTACATTATTCAAATTGAGGTTTAAATTTATAAGAATATGATTTTGTTCATATCACTTGATCAGTTTGTTATTACAGATGCTTACATTTAATTATTAACCATTGTGTACAATTTGCTGGTAGTTTTTTTGTGTAAATAAGCATAACTAAACCCAGATCTGTTAATTAATAACAGATAAGCTCTGTGTAACACACACAGCTTTGTATGATCCAACAGTCACAAAATCTGAATGTGTTATGTTCAGCTTGATGGGGTTTTCCTCACTTATAGATTGTTTCTTTTCATTTGTACAAAAAGGAAAATGGATAAAGTCAGTTAATGCCCAACTGTTATGTTCAGGTTGAGTGACTTGCTGTATATGGTTTAAAGGGAATGTTAAACGTTGAGTGTTTTTTATGCTAGGAAAGTATCTCTTTATTGTAAAATAAGACATGATGGGAAGGAATGCTACTTAATTTTTTTATAATTTGCAGAGTGGTACAGAAATAGTTTAGTTTTCTTTTGAGGTCAGACTGAAGTGCAGCAATGAGATCTTATTACTGATTGCAAAGAAGTGTTTTCATAAAGATATACCTAGATGAATTCATGCTTTTGTGTTCACTCTTAAAATAGTACTATAATGGAAATATCAAGGTTATGGTTTCAGTTAATTAAGGTAATTTAGAGGCATACAGAGGATAAGCTGAAATCCACTGTTACTTGTGTGGTTGTCTTTTGCCATGCAAGAGAGATTTAATCGAACACTAGTTATATGACTACATAATTTTAATACTTTGGGTTTTGTAAATGTGACTTTTGTTCCTGCGTAGTTTTGAAGTGGTCTATATTATGATTAAGAAATGAACTCTGAATAAATATTAGACAACAAATGTGTCTCAGTACATTCACTGAAGAGCAAAGAGTGCATGTTGCTCTCAGCGGTTGGTTGCATTGATTTAAACAGAGGAGTGCTTTAGATCCTTCGCAGCAACTGCTTCTGTCTCTGTATTTCTGCGCCTTTGTTAATGTAGGATATGAAAACTCATTTTGTAGGTTCCTGTGCTTGGTATGATGATGAGCAATTGCTGTTGGCATCAAGTCTAGATGCCCAAGTAAAGGTAGGGCATGTGGATTATATGGGTAAAAAAACCCCAACTCTTTGCAATTCAGAGACGTAAAGCAAAAATTACCAAGCAGGAAACAATAGTTTGTCTAGATTTATTAGCCTGGGTCTTAGGGTGCTGTTACAACGAAAAAGACAGCAAAGAACTGTATGGATGGTGGCTTGAGCTGCTCTCTGATGGTCCCAGCAGAAGCAGTGGCATCCATAAGATGCTCGCAATAGCACTTTCCATTTTAGCAATCCATCTTGCAGTTAGAATAGAGCACTGCAGGCTCAGTCCTTCTCGCAGATTTGAAGTTATTAAGTGGTATAAGCAGTCTGCTAATTGGGGGATGTAGTTAGTAATATTTAAAATCCTTTTCAGTTCTGCTGGTTTTTTAAAATATGGGGGGGGGAATCACAATTCCTTTGAAGTTCATGGCAAAACTGTTAATTTCAGCAGAGCTGGAATTAAGCTTCAGGTTTCTGTCTAGAAATTTCTGTTTCCTTCTATCTGTAATGTTTTTAAACAGTAATGGCATTCAGGTGCAGCTGTTGCCTTGCACTTGGGGTGATCACTTTCTACCTCTCCCCTGCTTTCAGGGCCAGGAAACCCATGGTCATCAACTTTGCTTGAATTTCTTTAAGGTACAGGAGAAAAAAAAATGGAGGTGTTGGAGGATTTTTTTTTTTTTTAAATCTTTCTGTTTTTTTAAATTCTCTTTAAAACAAGAGTTAATAATCTTACATGATCCCATGACGCCCAGTGCACAGCACAGCCACAGCTGGCAGTGCTGTGTCTTGTAGCACAAATTTCCTTCTGCAAGGATTGGCATAACGTCACCTTTTTCACGATTAGAAGCAAGGTGGTTGCACAGATGGAATAACTCAAGCTGAGCTCTTGGGTGGACTCGCCCTAAATTTTCCTGCCACTGAACCTGAGAAGATATCTCTCTGTGAACATGCTAGTTGTGCAGAGAGAGTGCTGTCCTGAACTGAGTCTGATCGAAACATATAAATGATTTTTTCCTGTGTTTGCGAGAGTCTCTTGGGCACAACAGTTTAATAAATATTTACCCCTTGGGGGGTTCATGGTAGCTTAGACTGTCTTAACTTACTGACTCAGGGGACACCAATCCAGCAAACTGTTGATACTTTTAATTTAGCATTTTCTGAATTTCTATCAGCGGTCTGAACCTAGCCAGAATGGCTGCCTACCTCCTCCCTTGACAGATTATTTAATTGTGGTCAGTTCTGGATAGTTACGATTTATGATCTGTTGGTTGTGTTCATGAATGGTTTGGGAATGGTGCTCTTTTCTTGGGCTGAGTTTGTCCAGATGTATCAATATTTTGGTTTGGATGATATAAAATAAATGGTCAAGATTAACTGTCTGCAACATTCTTTTTTTAACGACGAAGTAGAACCATTTTTCACATCGGGAGATGTCTTTAAAACAAATATTGAGGTTTGCAAAATGGTTATAGCAGCCCATGCGCAAGTGGCTTTCCATTAGCCTTTGCTACATCTTTTTGGCGTTGCTGTTAGACTTTGAGAAGACCGTGGGGAATCCACTTGGGATGCTCTGCGATAAAGACTCCAGATTGTGTAATGATGACCTAAGTGTGAAAGGATAGGGTGAAATCTTTTCAGTGCATGCTCTCAGGCGGCTAGTGCTGCTCTGATAGGAGGTGAGCTGGGAAACGGTTTGGAGAATTTTGTGATGAGAATGGAAGAGCTAGAGTGTGATTTTTATTTATTTATTTATTTATTGATTTTATTTCATGAGCTCTGATCAAGCGGAGCAGGTCAGATCTCCAAAGGCTGATGTTATCTTATCTGAGCTCCTCACAGCCTGCTCCTTTGTTGCTGCTGTTACTTAAGGTAATGCTCTTCTGTTATGTGCAAGGGGCTTCTGAATAGAGAAGTGCGAAGGTGATTGCATTAGAAAAACATGAAGCTGACGGTTCTTAATGGGAATAGAAGAGCCCATTTCCCCTTAGCACCCGTCTCTGCCGTGGGTGTGAGCAGCACAGCAGAAACGGGTCGTTCAGATCCTCCAACTGTTATGGAAAAAAAAGATGAAAACTCATCTGGGTAGTTTCTGACAATGGAAAGCATGCTGATTAACATCAGTGGGTGTGAAAGCCAATTCTCTGCTAAAGATCTGTTCTTCAGTGTGTATTTGTTGTTTATGGAACCGGGATAGTTTACTTGATTTCCATCGGATGGGTGATCACTTAATAGGCCTTGGGTTCAGAAGATGGCCACAGGCCTACTAGACTGGACCAAAGACCCGTGTAACTGAGCAGCTTGTCTCTGATGATGGATGGCCAGTAGATGACACTTGGGAAACAGTGTAAAAAACACTGCAGGAGTTGGATCCTCCCAGGTTCAGACAGCGGACTTCTTGAGCTGGAAGCAGGTTATTAGTTTTGCGATTCCATGTAAGAAAATCTGGTACAACAAAAATGAATGCAGAATATAGAGATATAATAAACCTCTTGTAACAGAGTTAGTGTAAAAGAGGGCACATGGTTTTGTTTGAGGAACAGTAAGAGCTTTTTGATACATTAATTTGTGCATTTAAAATTCCAACTAGGTAGGAAGGATTTTCTGCATAAGGCATTAACTGGGTCAGGCTGGCTTCCAAAGGCAACGTTTGACAGCATACCTCTAGTTTGACGTGGAGGATACTGGAAATGAGGTGATGTAAGCGTGAGTTAGCCAGACTGGGCTACAGAAAGTCCTGATCCATGCTATACATTATGAATGTACAAGTAAATTGGCTACTTTAGGGTTGAAAACTGTTGAAAACTTTTTCAAAGAGCTGTTTCCACAGGATTAGGTCTTTGATATTTCTCAATTATTTTGTTTTTCTAAGCTAGAGAAGGCTTTGAGTATGTAATACCTGCAGAGCTGTTTTTTTGTAGAAAGCCAATCTGATATTAATAAAACAACAAATGCAGCAAAAGGAACACTTTATTTTCTTGTGCAAGTATATAATATTTCGTATAACTTTCATGTGCACTTCCAGTATGATGGAGGTAATTGAAGACCAAACACGTGTTTTGTCTCTATCTAATAATCAACACTGATAAACCAGCCTAAACTCTTAAGCTGCAGGAAAAAAAAGTAGTTTTCTGTAAGAAATGTGCATGTCTCATTCTGAACTCTTAGTCTGGTGTAGCTACAGCCAATGAATTTCCTTCTAAAGTGGAATTTCACCTTTTTAAAGAGAAAATCTGGTTACTCTAATATTTCATGGCATAATCCTTCTGGTGTATTACCTGTACCCTTGGTGTGTTGTAGTCTTTTGGTGGCAATGCCTTGTCTAAATTGGGGATATTTTATTACTTATTTTTAAAAAATTGTTGCTTGAGTTTCTAAAGGTATGGCTACAGTGAGAAGTTGCATATCTATTGAAGCTGATTACTTTAACTTTGAAAATATTTGTGTAAGCTTTCATTTGGTTTGCTAACTCATTATATAGAAGTGACAGTAGTTTAATTAGAAAACACAGTTTGTATTTATGAAAGTGTTCACATGCTGTCTTTTGTGAAAGCTGAAGAATTCAAGAAGGAACACAATGTTTCCCACAAACCATACATCTCCGCAATTCCACAGTCTCTCAGCAGCTGGACTAAAAAGGTTTTAATACGAGTTATGTGTTTAATTAGGGAAGGGAGCCTTGGCAGATCTTCTGACTTATAGTTCATTTTAAAGTCTTCCAAAAAAAGAAAAAAAAAAAAAAGGAAAAAGAAAAAAAAAAAAGAAATCGATCCAATTTGGTTTAATTGTCATATATAAATTAAGAACTCATTTTTTTCCACTTCACAAAGATATCTTCTCTGGCCCCTCCTGATGGATTGCACAGGGCAATTACTTCCAAATGAGGAACGCCAGGCTGGAATTCAGCAGTGAGTTCTCATGGTCTCCCAGAAGGCCCCACGCTGCCCTGGCCCCGCTGCAGATCCCCCCATCGCAGCCTTGTGGTTTCACAGTGCTCTGCAAGCATTTGCCTCTACAGTTCCTCCCACAAGACAGTTGCCCAGCCCAGAGAGAAGGGCTTCTTCCAAAAGCTCAAACCCTCTTGAGAATGGACTGCGGGTAAGAAAATATCTTGCAGGAGATTCCTGCCTGGAGTGTCCCTCCTGCATGTTCAGCAGACAGCAGGAGGCAAGGCCAGGCTCTTACAGGCTGTGGTTGTGGGTTTCTCCACCGCTCTTTCTCCTCTTTTCAAACTGGTAAATCATTTTGGGTGATAGAAATTTATTCTCTTTGTGCCAGTTCTGTGTGGGTGAAGATTAGCATGATCAGCAGAAGATAAAAGAAAATGGATTTAAACCAGAATAATTTAATGCAAGATTACAAATTACCTACCAGTTCCTTCTGGTAGGTTTAAACTCTTGGTAACAAATCTAAAACAAATTGGAAAGAGAAGAGTTGCTTCAAGCTGACTGAAATTTCTTTAATGTCTTCACGGGGAAATATGCAGTGGATTTGAGCTCTGGGGTTATTACATGGCAAGCACCTCTTAGCAGCCCTCATTTTCAGGATATAGGGTTGAATACAGCTAAGGATGCACAATTCTTATTTTTTTTTTAATCTAAAATAGGATTTTTTTCTATTTTTTTGTAGAAAAAAGTTTCAGGGGTTGCAGAGGTTAGTAGCCTTACTCATTAACTTCCTTTTAAGAACCACTGTGTGTCACTGGGCTGCTGCAGGCACCGTTGCTGCCTTGCTGTCTCCTCCTTGCCCTCAAGAAGCCAAAATGTTAAACTGGTAGAGTTTACTAGATCTGACAGAAATTCTTCACGTCTGGCCTAGATGTCTAACTAAATTTGGTATGTATCTTGTGGGCTGGGGCAAGTGCTGGAAGCTATTAGAACGCTGAACAAAAAGCTCTATTCAAGAACTATCACCTTCCTGCCGGGGTAATCCAAGTATCAAAAATTTAAAAATATGGGGTAGGAGACTGTGGCTGCCACAGACGAGAACTTTTAAAGGTGTCTAGAACATCACTCACTTTAAAATGTTGCTTCTATGGTATATGATTAATTTGAAAAATGCAACAAAGCAGCCCAATATAACATATGCATATATATCCAATTAAATAAAATTGAACACTTTTAATAAAGTGGAGTTGCAAGCTGGTAAAAATTTTCTCTTGTCACTCAAAGTTAGGACAGGAAAACATTTTTCTTTCCCTTGAAATAGCTGTATTTATTATATCTGACCTGTTTAACATTGCTGGTTTTACTTAAGAACTAGAAAGAAACAAATGCTTTTCATCGTTTGATGCCTTTTTTGTAGCATGAAATTGTATTACCAAGAAAAATAAGGTAGAAATGGTTTCCAAAACACAGCCCAGAATAATCAAACCTTTTTTTTTTTTTGAAAAAAAGCTGGTTAATCCTAATTCTTTGAATCTATTATAAATTATTTACTTTGTGAACAGCAGCTTGTTCTCATTTTTAAGCCTTAAAACACCTATATATGGTTTTTAGTTTTCAGTAGTTTTTTCGAGAAAGGTGAAAATGCAGTGAGAATACTTGTAGTGCTTAGAGAAAATCAGACCATATAAACTGATTATAAATTGATTCAACTTCCAGTTGAGTTATCCTGTCTATTAGTTGCTTTTAATTGCTTCCTAATGGAAAAGTTCTAGACAGTGGGAGAGTTGCTGAAGTCCACTCTGCTTGGTTTACTTTTAGTGTATACTCTTGGCTATATTTTTGAGATATTTATGCAGAATTTTTTTTGGTGTCATGTACTGTAATGGATTTGGCTGAAGAGCAGACCTGCTTCATCCTGGCTGGGCTAAACATCTTTACTCATTCCCCAGCCAGAAATGTGGGTTATTTATATTGTCTTTCATTTTACTTTAACCATTTTATGTTAGCCAATGAAATGTGCAGCTGGTACCAGGCAAGTCAAGTTAAAAATCAGGCAGATGATGAGGGTGTTGGAGTGAAGCGGGAGTATTTCTGCTGGAATCACAGGAAAGGAGCAAAGGTAAAGGGGCCAAGACCTTGATGGGATGGGTTTGTACACACAAGGTTGAAACTTGCAGCGCATCATTTCACAGGAAAATCCAGTTGCAGCAGATGCCCAAGGATGCTGCCAGGAGGGCCTGATTCTCTCCTTTCCAACTTTTTCCCCAGTCCATTGTCCAAGCAAATCTTGAATGAACATTGGATTAATTGCTTCTTTCCCTTCCTGTTTTACCAGCGTGCTTTAAATATGAGAGACGAAAATTCAGTGTTTGTTTTACACATTCAATTTGCTTATTTCCCTGGGGATTTTGAAGTGAGAAATGGCATCTATTCTGCATTACTATACACACAAGAAAAATCTTCTTTTTTAATAAAAGTCAGATCTAATGTATTTACTACCTATGGCCACTTATATATTTGTCTGTCTTGCAACTCTTTAAGGTTCAAAGGCGGCTGAAACAGCATAAACTTTGCTTGTAGGGCAGAGCCTTTACACTTACCCTGTCTTCTCTAGCAGGAATGTCAGCCGAAGCCTACTCAAGTCAATAGGAGTCTTTCCACTGGCTCTAGTAAAGTGGTGGATTAGGTCTGTAGTGTGAATATTGACATTGGTTGAGACAGAAGACTTTAGTATATAAATTTCTTTTATTTTTCTTCTGTAAATGGCAATGTGCTGCATTACAAATAAAATCATAATAGACTTACATTATAGAGCTCCTTTTTCAAAGTGCTTCTGAGTTTGCATGAAAGTCCCAGCTTTCTGGCTGGAGAAACTGAGGCATGCAGAAATCAGATTCAAAATAACATGGTACGATAGCAAGACCAAGAATAGCACTCAGCCTAATTTTCATTCATATAAAGTATCCTTAGCTTTCATTAGTTTTCAGCTGTCCTGAATCAAACCCTAAGTATTTTTTGCTAACCAGGATGTCAGAGTACAGCATTAGTGAGAAGACAGTAAGTGAAAGCCCTGGCTACAGACTTTGTGAATGTACCATTTTAATGTACAAAGGGGGATGGTCTGATATTTCCATTGTATCTGTGTTCAGTGTCATAACATAAAAATATTATATAAACTATAGCGAAAGCTATGAAAACTGGTAATGTATTAAGCTGTTCCTTTCCAATTTTCCTTCTTTATTGTCTGATTTTCTCTTTGTCCTTAGTAGCTTCCCTGAAGCATGTTTCTTATTTCTATTTTCCAGGATTTGCTCTAGGAGTTGCAACTATACTGATGTAGAGTCACAAATGTATTTTAGGCACTCTGTTGTTAGAGAGTTAAAACCGAGGTGATTTCATGCCCTAAACTTGGAGTGCTGTGTGATGAGAGAGCACCAACACAGTCTCAATTCCGAGAGGTTTGTCCTTAGTTAAAAATTGGAGATTTTGAATTCTTAAAATATAAATTAAAGTTATATATCAAATTACATTTGTCTTTTAAATTCCTATATAATGGATATTAATAGCTGGTCATCTTCCTTTGAGCTTCTGCTTCACTGGATCCATATAGTATAAACATGATCTTTCACCCTGTTTTTTCCAAAAGTAAAATAATCATTTGGGCAGAAGACTTGTACTTTTGGCTGGAGTGAGAGTCATAGGCTGAGCTGATTTTACAGCCATCTGACTGAATGGATGTGTTGCCAGTTTCTGTAGATAACGTTAAAAAAATAAGACTCCAACTCCTATACATTCCACAGCCCTGACTGGATATGGTTTCAAGGCAGATTTCTCTTTCCTGCCTAAATGTGGGGAGTTGTTTTGGTTTGTTTTTCCTTCTTTAGCTCCCATGTTGGTTACTGTGAGAGGCACGTTGCTGGGTTTGAGAGGCGATTCTCATATTGGTCTGTTCTCTCCGTTGGGTCTTGGCAGTTGCACGTTCTTCTGTGCATGAAACTGTTGGAAAAACTTTTATTTTGTAAAAGTCTTTATTTACTCCTTCTGTAATATCAACATAAATAGGAAGATTGAAATTCTAATTTGATCCTAATAACTTTTAAGTAGAAAATTGTAAGGATTCACTTTCAAACTAGATGCCAAAAAATGTGGCTGCTTGGCACTAATTTTATATTGAAAATTATAATACATGAGAAATGGGAAGAGTTGTAATAATTCACTGTTTGACTGCTATGGCAATCTGTTGTAGCTGGAGGGTATAATTTTTCTCATGGGACAAGCAGTATGATTTCTAGGTATGTGATCTAGTTGCTAGGTACTCAGTACATGAACAGTGGTAATTGATTTTAACTTTTATCAGTATTGTTCTTGTAATTCTTGTCTTTGACACTGTGTTTGCTTTGATAGGGCAGCATTTGCTCTAGGTGTAAGTTGGTGAATCTTTTTGGCCTCCAGTAATTTGTTCCTGGCTCCACACTATTTCTGTAGAACAGACATAGAATAGTTTAGCAATCTCAGTGATCTTCAGTATAGTGCTAAGGCAGGTAGTGCTTTCTGTGTTATGTTTTACTTCCATCGTTTGTGGAAATAGTGAAAAAAGAGTAACAGAAAGCACCCTCCTGCTTAACAGAAAGGTGGTTTTAATTTCTTAACAAGTTAATAATTCATTACTTTGTTTCTGGCTGTACAACTATTAGTGAAATGTGCTGTAAAGATCTACCTGATTGCCTGAAGAAAGCTGTTATATGTAACCATGCATAAAGAAATGAAAAGCACCTGCCAGGTCCTATGTAACGCAGTCCTGGCTTTAAACTCCAAAACAAGTACAGCAAATGGTATTAAAGTGGTGCACTGGGACCAGCTGATAATCCAGTGCTGAATCAAATTTCCAGATTTCACTTCTCATGACAATGGTATTCCAGGGTTGCTTTATGCTTTTTCCATTTGGAAATAAATATATGTTTTCCTTACTGTTTTTGTTCTCAGTGTTGATCACTTACAAATTTCAAATCCGTAATGTGACTGAGTCAAACAGAGAGATTCCACCAAACATCAGAAATTTGGTATTTTCATACTGAAAACTTAGGCACTCTAAATGCCAAGGTTGAAATTAAGTAAGTGCTTAAAAGCTTGACCCAAAGTCTGTTGGGTCAACAAAAAGGCTCTCATTGAATTTTAGTGGGCTTTGATCAGGCTGTAAGTAACATACAATTCATCAAGTTATTTCCATGCTATTCTTTTTCTTTTCTGTAAGGTTCACAGAGGAAATAGGTTTTGTTAGTGACAAGAATAAATCTGAAAGATGAATGTTGGGGAAAAAGTATGCATATGCTGAGGGCTTCCTCCTGCTTTCAGCAATGCAGGTGTGGGTCTTGGTATCTTGTAAGATCAGCTGCACTGCTGATTTTACAAGAGATCTTATGATTTACATTGTGTGCTTTTGTGAATGGGGTCAGCCTTAGTGATGCACACCTGTGTACCTGAGACTGGGGCAGGCTGCAGTCGACTGAGAGTGCAGGTATTTTTCGTATATCTGTCATTTGCTAATGTTAAACTGATTTAAAGAATGTTTAGGAAGAGATCACTATTTGGCAAGCCCATTAAAACACAAATACAGAAAGTGTACCTTTCCACTGCCAGTTGTCTTGCACTGTCTTTCAGTCCTTGGCTCACATGCTGGAATCGCTTACCAAAGTCATGTGCAGGGGCAGGTTCTGCTGTATAATCTAGAATATACGGTGGAAATCTGTCTGTATACAGGGGAAAAACTAGTCAAAAGAACTCCCATCTTTTGATTTCTATTAGCTAGAGGTCCCTGTGTATCTGTTGTGTAGTAGTGCTTTCATGTAGATGCCATTTTTGTGCTTCTCCTTCAAGGCTTCTCTGTGTAAATGTCTTATTTACAAAAGAAAACAAGACAACTGGTACAGACTAAAAGATTGAGCTAGTGGTTGGAAAAAGTCTGGAAAGTCTTATTACTTAATACCTAGCAAGTTCTGCTGGATTTTGTGTCCTGTTTCAGGGTAACTCCCTATTTATTCCTGCAATTATTAGTAGTAACATTGTCTCTTTTTGTGATATGCAGGGAAGAACTGCAAGGGCTGGGTTATGTGATACACGGCAGGTGTGGGCTGCTGGTGTATGACCAGGGATGTCCATTTATACAAGTACCTACACTGCGTGAAAAGTTATTTATGAGAAAGAATCCATGGTAGCTGTGCTGGCATGCAAGGGTAAGGTATTTTTCCTTATTCCAAGCTGGCAGCCTTTAGTGACTCACTTCAAAGGTAAAAACAAGTCTTTATTCCTGTATACCATTGCCTTTCATCCTTCTGCTAATCCATAGGTTTGGGAGACTTATCCCATGATTAAAACACATAAACTGGTATATAATACAGAAGAATGTAGAGGGGAAAAAAAAAAACAACAAAAAAGAATTTGAAGGGCACAGTTCTGTAGGTGAATTTTATTTCTTTCTTGAGATAGCTTTCTCCTCATTTTGATTGAAGAATGGAGATGGAAAGCATCATGAAAACTTCCTTTGTTCTACGGAGGCCTGTGTCGCAGATAACAAACCCTTTGATCTGAGTCCCTGTCTATGTTTTGCGTTCAGTCCGGAGAGGTGAGGTACAAGTGAACTCATCGTTTTGTGGGAGCTGCCGGCTAAGAGTATAAGCAGAAGCAGTTACTGTTAGAGAGCAATACACTCTTCACTTACCTTGCAGAAACTTGTTCTTATGTCCGTTTTCTGGAGTGATTTTCCTTATTCCTGCTGCTTTCTCATAGCTTTTTTTCCTGAGGGTTTCTTGGGTTTTGTGTTTTTGTTTGTTCCACTTAGTTTTGGGTTTGTTTGGGTTTTTTTTTTTGAGTTTGGGTTGTTTTTTGAATGAATTGCTCCATTTCACTGGAGTTAATAACTCTTTCTTTTCTGTTTGAATAACCACAAATGGTTAAGACCTGTCTCCTCTGGTAAGCAGCACATGCACAACCACAATAACTTATGCTGCTGTTGACTTGCTTTTTCCGCTGCCTCCTGGTGTCATGAACCTCTGTAGCGCAGCTTGAAGGGCTGTGTGTCACCTTCAGGGAATCGCCGTCAGTATTCCCTGCAGCATTTTGCCTTCACTTGGAGGTCTCACATCAAGGTACTGACCTGATCTGACCTCTGTCACCTTCTTTGACCCAAAAACATCATAGCCTGAGGTGTTATTTTTGCAGGAACACCTGTGACATGCATTTTTTTCCTACTGGAAAAAAAAAAACCTTTTGAGTTTTTCTTTCACACTAATTCCTACTAAGCACCAGATTTTAATCATTCCAGAGGTAATGATTTGAAATTACTTAATTTTGCTTCCAAAGATAGCAATCAGGATTTAATAAAGACTAACTTGACAGAATTTACTGCCTCATCATATGGTATTTTTAGGATTGTGGAGAAAAATAGGAGAAGTGTAAGTCCCTGTGTACTCCGAGAAGCATGAGGCTTGTGCCTGTGTAAGGTCATGGTATGTTTTATCCTTGTTTGAACTTGTTAGGAAACTCATGATTTTAAAGCCCACTTAGATGTTTTTCTTATTGTTCTTGCCTCTTGTTTGCTGGCCAGTGGGAGATCATTATACTTTGGGTATAATATATATATACGCAGTGCATGGTTGCAAGTCATTATTAACCCTGGCATCTTATTTATAGTTCCACTTTTTGCTTAGTTTTTTTCCTGTACTAAAAGCAAGGTAAACCAATGAGCAATGTTTGGAAGGTTTGTTGTTAAATGCCTGTGATTTGCACATCTGATATATTCAACATCTTTAAAGATTTCTGATATATAAACATAAAATCACAGAGCAACTTAGGCTGAAAGGTAGGTCATCAGGTCTGAGCCCCTGCTCAAAGCAGTGCCTGCTTTGAAGTGAGACCCAGCTTTGGTGTTAGATCAGGTTGCTCATAGGTTGTGAATGGTTTGTCTCATGGACTTTGAAGGGTTAAAATCAATTTGCTAAGTGATAATACTTGAGGTTAGTAATATTTCTTGAACACTTAGTACCTTGAAGTAAACCTTCTGGATGTGTCCCATGTTTCAGTACAAGTCCGTATTGTCACTAATGGGCTTTCAATAATACAGCATTTTCTCCTAACAATGGATTAGAGAGAAAGAAGGCCGCTTCTCAGTGATTAAATGACACTTATTCTTGTGCTCTTTATTCAGCTATTCCCCAGCTGCTGACAAATGGTGCTTTCTCTGAATACAGAGTAACAAGCCATCTCCTCTGTGTTAGTAAAATACTGTAAATTCCAGATGCCTGACAAATAAGCTTGGCTGAAACATTGCATTCAGGAAAAAACTCTACTTTTTTATTAAAAGCAAAGTTTTGTAGGAAATAATACATTTCAGAGTTTTTTTCCATTTTTCCTTAAAAGTATGTTGTTTTGATTTTAAATTCTAATGAAATACTGAAAACTCTTAGAGAAAGATTTCCATCATTAAAGATTATATGTGGGAAGAAAAACATTTCCCACCCAGTTATGATTTTAACCTGCACTCCCCCAATTCCCAACACTAGTGTTTCTCAGAGTCCTTGTTCCCTGAGAATTTTCACAAAGAACTAATTTTTTTAATTAGGCATTTGCAAGCACACGTATGTTTGCATCAGCGAGTGCGTTTTATCCGCTTCATGTGCACGCCTTTGAACACAAATTTTTGTGGGTATGTATATTTAACACGTATTTGAAAACTCTGCTCTTACCATAGCTGCCTTTTGAGCGCTGGCGCCATAATTTCCTAAGGGAGATGTGCTGCAGCACTTGCTCCAATCTGATCACCAGGACAGTGATTGCGGTTAGAGATAACTGGCAATATCTTTTTAATTAAAAGGCTTGCTGGAGAGCAAAGGGCACTCTGCCAGTCACCATAACAACTGTTGCTGCTGAGAAATTATAACTGCATGCTTTGGCACAAATGGCATGTGCCTGCCCACCCCCATGCTTTCAGGTATGTTTTATCTCCTCATGACTTAATTGTTTGTGTTCACAAAGGATGTGGCAATTTTTTTTTTCTTTAACTGTCATGTGGTTTTCATTCTGCTGTTCTCATTGTGTCTAGGGATTTTTAGCCTTTTGCAGCAGGCAGCAGGAATTGTTGCTTTAGTTTATAATGCTCTGTCAGGCTTGTGACCATAAATAATCCATGGTGGAGCAGTGATTACATTGCATTTACCCAGGAGCTGCAGGCTACCTTTGCACTGGACGTACACCCACTGCATTGCTTTAGGCATTTGAGTGATTCCTATTTTCAGTTTATTTTAAAAAGTTGCAAATGGACAATTTTTTAAATGGTTTGTTATTGTTATTTAAGTTGATATAGTATTTAGGCTTTTGCATTTGTGCTTTAAAGGGACTGCAAATTAAAACCAGTTTGAGTCAGGAATGTGTATTTACTACAGCTTTGGAACATGTATGGAATCTGAAGTTTATGGCTTTGAAAGCACTTGCCCTCTTTCAAATGTTTCTAATAAGATAGACTGTGGTGATTTACACCTCTTGAGATATTGAACTGCTATCCAAGAATGTCGTTTGGCTCTTAAAGAAAGAAGGCATTGGTGGGCCTGACTTTGGGAAAAGAAAAAAAGCCGATGTGATTTCATTGAGACTTAAGCATTATGTGCGTAAAAGAATTCATTATTTAACACTTTCTCTGCACACCACGAATGCATTTGGGATCCATCAGCTGTTAGTTTCTGGAGAGGACAAAGAGGAGAGAAGAGCCCTCGCATGACCTGCTTTTCCTCCCGCTCCAAAAGGCGTTGCTGTACCAGGAAAAGAAAATTTGACTCCGCTCCCAAAGGAGGCTCTTTGTCTCTCTGCTCCTGGGCTCTGCAAGCTGATAGCACGCAGCGGTTCAGAGCCACAAACTCTGGGGGGCTGAGGCCGTGCCTGGGTTATACAGCTCGGTGTAATGCAGGTCGATCACAACTGGGCTCCCCGACACTACTGTATCGCAGTGCTAGCAACAGTGGGCAGTTCATATATAGGAGAGAAGACGTTTGGAAACAGTGAGCTGGGATTTTTTTATATGTGTATATATTTTAATATAAAACAGGGTGTGTAGCTCTTAAGTGCTCAAGGGTGTGTTTCAGTCTAGATGCAAAAAATGAAGCAGGGTTAGAGAAAGCAAAGGGAGAGAGGGAGCAGAATGAAATTTCACACCGCTCACACCAGAAGAGGAAGGACTTGTAAAAGGGCGTTTTGGAAGAGTTTCTAGGAATAAGAAATGGTGTCTTAACTTGGGAATCTGTGATGTGTTTCTCAGGGTGATTTTTAAATTACTTTTTATTTTATCACGATTACCTACACTCACCTCATCCCTGTGGGCCAGCGCTGCTTCCGCCTGCGCTTTCCCTGACTTTCATTAGAGGTTATCGAATTACATTTGCAAATCCTGAGATGAGTTACAAATGATGTTTGCCCATTCATTTGACTAGAAGAACTGGGGAGGGGAGGCATAAAGAGAGTGGGAGGAGATTCAGGTCTGTCCTGGTGAGCATGGTTCAAGTTTTAATCAGTGTGGTATTTCCTCTTCCTGCGGGCCAGAGAAACACCTGTGTTTTTCTTTAAGTATTACAAGGGACAGTTGATGGGCCCTACCGTGTTGAAGGGAAATGTATTAGCCCATCTGCATACATTGGCTTCAAAGGGTGTGCACAGTGCTTCGGCAGATAATTTTAAAAAACTAGAAAAAGTGAGATCTCTTGACGAAGCTAATAGGACTCCAGTTAAACTGCTTTAACAAAGCATCCATCCTGGAGAGGAGACCTCAGGGCTGATATAAAAGGTCAGGGAGGTTTTGTGTGATGAAGTTTTAAAGCATTTCTTAACCTTCAGGGCTAGTTTCTTATTTTGAAGTTATGTTTTATTTCAAAGGACAAACGCTATTCTTAATTTCATTCTTTGTTTCATATAAACCTATTTTAGAAGGCTGTAAAATTACATACACTATTTTCTGTCCCGGATCTTTTTCTGCTCCTGAGAACTTTAATGGGAGGTGTCACTCCCAGGGCCACTTTGCAGCTTTGCTGGTGTGTAGCAGCACACTATTGCCTGAATGTCTCCGGCACCTTTATTGGCACACATTGGGGGTTTGGCAGGTGAACGCAAGAAAAGCGTAGCAGGCAGTGCTGTAACCTGCAGCTCCATGAAAGCTACAGAGGCACAAATGCAAGCGGAGAATCTGTCTAATCTACAAAACTGGGAACTGTTTGCTCCTGTTCTCCCCCATGAATTAACTTGTTCGTGTTTTTAAAGGATTAAAATTTGAGTTGTGTGGAGAAAGATGATTACCACTCGCACAGGACTCTAGAGCATGTAAAAGCTGTGGTTTTGTTCAGGGTTGCACTGAAAGCCAAACCTGTGAAATTCTCTGTAAAGGGAATGGGGCCCTAACTCAGGGCAAGCTGCCTGAGGGGCATGTGGAGCCATTGGCCTGGAGAGCCAGGGCTCCTTACGAGACACAGTCCTGGGAATGATGTTTCCAAGCTCTGGGCTGCCCTTTAATCTGCCAGGTGGGCTGAAGGGAAGCCAGGAAACTGGAAGTCTTAGGAGCCATGGCTCCAAAGTGTCTGGCTCAGCTATGGTTGCAGGCTCTGGCTCCACATCAGCTACTGATGGGGAGCCAGAGAGCCCTCCTTCCCAGCAGCCCCCCAGGGGAGCTGCACTAGAGGTGGGGGCATGCTGGCAACGGGGAGCTGTGGGAACTGGAAGGCACGTTGCCAAAGGGCTGAGAGCTGGAAGAGCAAACTCCCTGTTAACCTAGCAGGGCTCCTTGGTGAGGTGGTAGTCAGCAGTGAGGGTCCCATCATAACCCTGAAAGGGCTCTGTAGCAAATATTTCAGAACTGAACCATCTCCAGGTAATGTTTTGATTGTGCAGGTTTGGTATTCTCCAGTGGAAACTCATTCTGTTAAAGAATTTCTGACCAGCGTTTTTAAAATCCAAGGATTTTTTCCTTTTCAAACATAAATTAATTTTGTTGATTAAAGCCTTGCTTTTGTAGGAATAAGGTTGCATGGGGTTTGTTTTGTTTTGTTTTGTTTTTTGTTTGTTTGTTTGGTTGGTTGTTTTTTTTTTTTCTTTTTTTTTCTTTTCTGCCTTTGTTGCTGTTTGTTATTCAGGATTTCTGGTTAGCTTTCCATATCAAATGTCCAGGAGGGTGATCAATACATCTTTCATATGCTAGAGTGTAAATTCAGTCATGTACAACATGGGGAAAATCTGGTTCCCACAGAAGTCAGTACAAATTTGAGATGAATGAACTTTACTGCTGCATACCAGGACTAGAAATTTAGGCCCTGGTCATGTCATCAGACTGACTTATGTGGCATTGTAATGAAATTTACTGGTTTAAAATGTGTTGATCGGATCTTAGAGAAGATGCATCTTCAGTTGGAAGGTGTATTGGAAACACTGCTTGTAATCATCTGTCATTATATCAAGAAATTGCACATTGCACCTGAAGTGGGGGAGAGCAAAACAAAGCCAACCCCAAAGCAAAAAAAAACCCCAAACCAAACCCCAAGGATCCAGGGAAAACCACTACCTTTACAAACCAATATAAACTTATATTCAAAGACCTCCTTACATTATTTGCAGTTATTGCATAAACATGTTGCACAACAGCTATACTGTTAGCAAAATACATAAACACATACTTACAATATTTCTCAGAGCAGGTCATACTGCAGGGGCTGCTAACATGTTCTCAGGGACTATGCTAGCTCTTCCAGCCAGCCCATTTACAGCTCTGAAGGGAGGAGGAAGATGAGGAGCTAGGAAACCCCCAGTGAGCTTACATGTAGAATGTGCGTGCCCTGATTTCTTGGATAGGTGGTCTTCCCAGGGTTGCAGATTTCCTTTCCCAGCATCAAGGTTATGATCTTGGCTTTCTTCTTCGCCTGCTGCTGTTGTGCCCCTGTCCAGCCCATCTCACACATTCTCGTTTACCAGCATGGTCCCTCTCTTCCTTTTATGCTGTCTTTTCTAGCACCCATCCTGATTTTTCTTTTTCTCATAAACAAGCTCTAAATCCCATTTGTGCCCACCATGTAAGCTGGTGTTTCTTGATGGAAATTCTTGGTCCAGCCCAAGTTCTGTCCATTTGAAAGAAGCTTTTTATATCTCACAGTTGGTTTTCCTAAGAACCCTTTTCCTTTGCCTGCATATTGTTCCAGGGAAATAGGAATTTTGTGCCTGATTTCTCTAAGGTAAGATTCTGTCCTCTGTGTTTTTTCCATTTTGGAACGCATGGAGAATGTGGAAAAAAGCAGAAGGGAAACGGGAGTCTACCAACTAACAGGATATTGACTGGGAGTCATCAATGTGGGCAGGCAGGTGAAAAGGCAAATGACGTCCTAAGGTGTATCAGGTAACCGATATTAATAGTGGAGCAAAGGAAGTTTCAGTGTAAAAGTAAAAGGTTCTGGAAAGAACCCATCTGGAATTCTCTGCACAACTTTGGTTTATGACTCTGAAGACCATCACTGATATGGACAGGCTCCTTGGTGAGACTGGCTTGTTCAGTCAAGCCAGGTGCTTGCTACAGTGAATGTTGCTGCTCTGTATGAATAAAGCATTTATCCTCAGAAATGCCAGAAAGGCAGAGAATGTAACTGAGGCAGAGATTAATGCTGATGCAAAATGAAATTTGTCTAAACTGGCCATCAGTAAATCTAAGTTAATGTTTTCAAAGTAGAAAAGCTGTTAGGCGCTGGAATAGCTTTCCAACAGGAGCAGTTTGGACAAGAAACTTAATTAGTTTGAAGATCGCACTCATTCAGTTCATAAGAAGTACAGCGTGCCTGCAATAAAAGGAGACTGCACCAGATCACCCTACATGTCACTTTAAGCCGTCACGGCTACCTGTGTCCTCCAGCCTCCAGCCTTCCCTCCTCTGGAGGTTATCCCGCACCTCCTGGCACCCCCTGGCATTCCCTGTGGCAGCTGTCCTGCTGTCGCCTTCTCAGCAACCTGCCCACCCCCTGCTGCCAATGGCCCACCGGTTCCCGATGCTCCTCAATGAAAGGACATTTTGTGGAGCTGATTCACTGCTGTGTTTTTACTCTTTGCTCCTTTGTATAATCCTTGCTCTTTCAAGCTAACAGCTTCCCGTCAGATGGCTTGCCAATAGCAATTGTGATCTTAATATTTCATGCCAGGTTCATCTCGCTGTCCTTGCAGGATAAATGAGGCTTATGTGTACTCCAGAGAGTGCGTCTTTCCTTTTGTAAGGCCACAGTTAATTGCAATTAAACAGTCAGTCTTTGTAAAATTAATGTTGTTATTGCTGTGCTATGCATGCGCTATAACTTTGGGAATGGCTAACAAATGTCAAGCAGATACAAATGTAGCCCTTTGCTTACTGGGATTTTTAATACATTTTAATCACCTGTTTGCCTTGGCAAAAACATATATTTTAGATATTCAAATAAGTGGGAAAATAAACTAGTAACTTTGCTTTAAGTATAATCTGACATCTGTTCCTTTCTTCTTTTCTGTTCAGCTTCCTTCATTATGCTTTTTCACAGGTCTCTTTGTTCTCAAGTATGTTAATTTCTTGGGTTGTTTATACCACATACCTAAAATGTGGATTCTAAAGAGTTCTTTAAATTCTAAAGTTGCTCTTATTATCCCGAAACCCGATTCTACCACCACTTGTACATGTACAAACCGAGCTTGTGGGAGTAACCCACACAGCAGAGTTACCGACCTTGAGCGTTTCCAGACTGGTGGAAATTTGTGTTGTTCATTCAATGTGACAGGGCTGACCATCTGAATGAACTCTCTGCATGCTTTTGCTTGTGAGCATGAAACTAGCAGCTGATGTTCCCAAGCTGAGCCAGGCATTAACTTCGTTTTCTCAGCATCCGTTGCTGTTGCTGCATGGAGCCGTGGTTCGACTGCACTAAACAGATGACCTTGTGATTGCAGGATCCTAATATTGGGGTTAACTTCCCCCAGTCGTGGTCTTCAGCAGACCCAGCATGAGCACAAGGAGGCCATAGGGGGTAGATCTCTGTAGATTACCCTATGGATTATTTGATCTGTTCTCTTGCACATGGCACAAATGATGAGACAGCATGATGTTTACCTAAAAATATAGGTACTAGGTAATCTTGCTTAATGAATTGTGAGTGCAACTGTTTACTGAAAGACCTGCCTGGAACAGAAGGAAGTTCTTTTTATTATTATTGTTTTAATTGTGGTGGCAGTCTCTCACCATTGAGCAGGAGGACTCCCAAGATACTTAAACTGTTCATAATTTAGCACCCCATGTGAAACAAAGTGGGTGTTGCCATCTTGATCCCACATGGGCTATCGTATCCCTCTGAATAGTGCCTCATGTAGTTCCCCAAAGTGCCCCCATTAGAAATAAGCATTACTTAGAAAGAAAAACCCAGAAATAACCTTCTGACTGCAGGCCCTCTCATCTCAATTGTACATGTGGTTAGGTTGGTGGTCATGGATGCGTTGCAGAAGGAGCAGGACTCTTTTCCGAAGCTGGAGATAGAAAGGATTTCAGTTCTTCTCATGACTGGTTCCTAATGTTTCGCAAGTACACATTTCTTTCAAAATTTAAGAGAAGAAAAACTGTATTTTGACTAAGGAATGTAATTCCCTCTCCCCCAAAAGAGATATTTATTCAAACGCTGGAGCAGGTCCAGTTCAAATGTTGAATACTGAGCCAGTACAGAGACATATAGCACATGTTCATCACCATGCAGGTGCGAGGGGAAGGGGAGTTTAGGCTTGAACCGTTTTGAAATATTACTTTTACCTACATGTTTGACATTTTCTAGCTCTTTTATAAGGAGTGATGGAAATCTACGTTTTTCCTCCTTTAATAAAACGAACTTCTTGCTCGTTAAAGGTGCTAGATTGACAACTGTGGAGACTGAAGTCTTCTGTTTACCCAGAGAATAAGCACAGCATGGGAAAGCTGCAGTACAAGCTTCCTTCAGGTGCTGCCCAAGCTAATGTGCCTCAGCCTTGACCTGGTGAGAAATTCATCCATTCCCATTACAGCTCTAGCTTTTGTGATCAGACTCTGCAAGGGAGGAGTCAGTTCAGGCTGGTTCTAATGATGCTGTTATTCCTTTAAGAAATTTTTTGGACCTAAACAGACCACCCCACAAGCTACCTCCGGAGTGTGTGCAGTTAAGCAGAATAACCTCATCATCTTCTCTTTCACTTTGTACACACAAAACTGAACACGTCTTTGATGAACCCCAGGTGAAAATTCAGAGCTTGCCATGAAAAATATGTAGCAGGAAAAGATGACTAACTGAACGCATACATTGAGAAAACCTCAAACGACTCCTCATTTTCCTCTTCTAGTCTTAATCACTGGTGTATTTGTCCTTCACAATTAGGGAATGTCTGAATGTGTGTGTTTCAGGACAATAATAAACAGTGGCTTTGCATTAAGAGAGGTCTGGTCTACATATCCCAGAAAAAGTGAAGGATAGAAACGGAGTCTTTGCACTTCTCTCATTTTTATGGCTAGCAAAATTAAGACAATTTAGCTTTGGGATAATATATGACATATAACCTAATAGGTCTTCTTCAAAAACAGGTTGTAATGATTGACTAACTTCCAAGAAGAGAGGTATACAAACACTCCAATTCAAGAAATCACTTAAGGGTATAAATTTATGCATAATGGTAATATTACTGACCTCAAAAATTTAACTTGCCAGTTGATGTTGATATAAACAACATTTTCATTACTGTCCTGTCCTAGAACCCATTTTTCTTTTTTTCATATTACCAGTTCTATGGAGAAATAAACTTAGGTAAATTCACTTGTGATGAAACTGGTAACAGTGAGATCTTAGCATGTTAAATAGCAGATTCTTTAAATATAGATTTAGATAAAGTCATTCTAATGTAATCCTAGAAAAGATTGATTTAGTGGGTTTGCAATAAACAGTGGAATCCGTAGGTGTTTTTCTTACTGGAAAACACTCTTTTCTTTTGGAAACACACCCCCACTGTGCTATCAGTCTCTGTGAGTGCAGTTCTGATAATCTCAGTGAAACATGGTCCTACTATATTCTTAGTAAGGAGATGACTGGGCTGTAAGAACAGATCTTCTTTGCATTATCTTCTTCAGTAAATGTTGTCTTTGATGAAGAACTGAGAGTGATTAGTTCTTCTAATATACTACAACTAGAACAGCTTTATGGATATAACCCCAATAGAAATGGTGTTGGGCAAAACATTTGTGCCAACGTGACCCTGAAGGACAAGAGTCCTGTGGATGACCTGACATAGTTTCTAGGTTTCTTCAGTATAAGAAAGTCAAATAGGATAATTTACTTCTGTGAAAAGAGAAATACCTTCTAGTTAAACCATCAGACTGGGACATAGGGGAGATGTAGATGTTGAAAATGGCAAAATATGAAGATTGTTTCCTATTGAGTATCAAGCAATTTGGTGGGGGGAAGGGGGTTAAAACCCCCAAGATGTGTAAAGGACACTGCTATAGGATAAGGGAAAAATGAGCCTCTTGAAAATAGTTGTATACCTACATATACATTTGTACTTATACAATATGTGAGCTCAGAAGTAACCTGTACACTGAAGAAGACCAAGTCTTTTGGGAACTTCTCAGAGCTACACCACTTGGCGTGGGCTACTGTGTCATTTTCTGTGCTCCTGTGAAATGGGGGTGATGTCCCTTAGAGTGTCCCATCTTAGCTCTAGCCTGTAATTCTCCAAGGGTACATCTTTTAATTTGTAGTGCAGTTATGTTTCCTCTGAGCCTGTTGATATCCTCAGACTGTAGGTAAGTAACACAATGACCTACAACCTCACAAGGGCTATTGCAATCCAGTTCCACTGAAGTCAGTGTAAGTCTTGATCTTTCTTAAAATCTAAAGAAAAGCCTGTGCTCCTACAATTTTATTTGGGGAGTGTATCTAGTGTCAAGATTTGATGCACATGTGATGTGACAGTGTGGTTGAAGAACCCTGCAAAGCCATGTTTCACTTAGAATATGTGTACTCAGAGTGCTTAACTCAGACTTTTAATGATGGAGCATGATATTGCACTGTTGGGGCAGTAATTTTCAGATAAGGTTTCCAGACATGATTTGTGCTTTAAGGCTTCGCCAGTACTAACATTAAACAAGCTTAAGTATACATCTATTTTTTTTATATCATCTAGATATGTGGGTTATTAACGTAACTTTTAATTTACATGTCAGAGTAGAGATAAAACCCATTTGGATTAGTATCACTGTGAAACTGCTGAGATGGTGAATTTTAGGTGGGTGACTGTGTCACACTAGGGAAGGGAAAAAGCAATCAAATGTAAGAGGGCTAAAACACTTCAGGGTTGTTACAGATTCCATATGGTGAGAAATCACTTTTTTGGCAATTTTCAAATGATAGTGATATGATTTCACCCCTTCATGTCCATCACCACATCGTCTTGTGGAGAACAACACAGAGGAATGTGAGACAGAGTTAGCATGAATTTAACTCTTCTGAATTTAGCGTGTTTGTGCAAATTGGCTTAATACTGTACTTTTAAAACTGGCTTTTATTGAAATGGGTTTTTAAGTTCATTTTGGTTTGAAGGTATATATTACGCACTTTCAAGAGACCCTTTGGCAATTACATGGGAAAAATGTATTTCTTTGTTTTGTTTTTCAAAGGTTATCTTTCAGTGCATGGTAGTCATTACTGGTTCATTTTTGTTGAAGCTCTGACGGAATGATGCAGTCGTTTCTCTTCTGTGACACCTATTTATTTTTTTCTGTGTATTACGCTTGGAGTACAAGAAAGTAATTTGCACAGATCCACAAGTCTCTAAAATTCTTCTGCATCAAAACATTCACCGTAGAAACGATTCACGCTGCTTCTTAACAGGGAAGAAGGGGGAGGAGTTCCTTTTAATTAGCGTAGAGCTGAAGCCGTAACCATTTCTGAAGTCACTTGGGTCTCTAGAATCCACATATTTTGGTAGAGCAGTGGAAGTCCTTTTCAATGCCTAGGCTGATTACCTGCAGGCTTGGAAACGTCTGTTTGCAACACCAGGGGTAGCATCTAGCAGTGTGTGATATTGGATGGCACCAGTGCTGCTTTCAAATAAGCAAAATGCTAACAAACAGGACTGGGAGGAACTGTTTAATTATTACATATGAAGTTTACGTTATGCAGATGGATGTATAAGGCACAATCACCACTTAAGTCCCAACTAGACCCACTTGTGATTGGGGAGGAAAGGGCATCTTCCTGTGTGAGAGAGTTTACTTCCCAGTAATTCCTACTAGTACACCATGTACTAGTAACTATTTGTGTTTGTATGGTGACACACAGAGGTGGAACTGAAATAACACTAATAAAGTTTGCAGATACATGCTGGATTGCCAGTGATGTGGGAATCCAGTGGCTTTTACATCATACTTCATGTAACAGTGTTGCCAACAAACTCCTGTTCAATCTCAGTGATAAAGTTGCTTTGTCTGTCTTCCCTTACTACCCATGTTATTTTACTGTGCTATAAAATTTAATGTTAGTAAGTGGTATGGTATTAAAGGTAGTAAAAAAAAGGCAAGAATATGAATTAAAAGGTATAAAAATGTGATTGACCATTTCTGACTTTGTCCAGAATTAGAACATCTATTATTTCTTACTCACATGTGCATCATTTTATATCACCTAAGGAGTAAAATACAGCATTGTATTGTCCTTAAC
>VYZW01038800.1:3669-14644 GCA_013401315.1 Balaeniceps rex | reverse complement strand
TAGCAATGTCATCTGGCTGTGGAGCCTGTTGTAAAAATACATCATCTTATCCTCTGATGGAGAAGCAGAGGTCCTTCTTTCTTAAAGTAGAATTTATCAAAATTAACTATATTGGGTTAAATCCATTTTCTTTGAAGTCAATGGTAAAGCTTCAACTGATGTAAATGGGAGTAGAATTAGGCCAACACTGATCACTTAAGGGAAATCAAAATCTAGGCTAGAGAAAAGGCAAAGATCAACTCTGTACAGATACAGAAATAGTTTCTGTGTGTTATTCCACTGGTGACTCCTGTGTGCTTTAGTATGAGTCGGAGGGCTTGTTTCTAGGGCAAATGTCACTTAAATCATTGTACCAAGTTTTAACACCAAGTTAGTGGTTATCAGCTGGTAGGATGCAGCTGTCATGCAGTTCTAGCTGCAGCACAGCATTTCTGTCTATGGACATTTTTCTTTTAGACATTGTTAGACTGGCAAAGCATTGCCTGTAATAGTATGTTTTGATCAGCCCTTTTTGACCACTAAAACTTTACTCTTTGTGTACTATTCTTCAGAATTTCATGATAACTTGTGAGTTGGAAGGAAATACCTTCCAATTTGTACTGCTGTGACACAGTACTTATTATTCAGCTTAAGTGAAAGTGGACTGAAAGACTTCAGAAAATGGATACATCAGCAATATTACTATACTTTTTACTGTGCCATCTGTGATAACAATGTGCAGATCTCTACAGGAGGATGCCTGCTGTAATCTGCATATCTGTTTTTCCTGTACTATGAATAGCAATGCCAGTACAAAGAAATCTGTGTTTTCCTAGTGAACCCTATGGTGCCAAGGACTTTAACTCCTTTTCAGTCACTGATTTGCTCCTTATTTGCTTTTCTTATGTTGTGTTTGGACAGTCTTTCTAATCTGTTCTGGAATAGCAGAGAGGCATATATCACTGGAGTAAAAGAAAATAGGCTATTTAAGAGGTTTGCTGTACCTGTGTACTAGGATTTCATTCTGGTGCATGAAATGTCTCATGGAATGGAAATATAGCTCTAGTCATAATGTGTCTCTGGGAAAAAAAAATCTGTCAAAAGGAATGACAAATCCACCAGTGTCTCTTGTGCAATTAAAATGGCAACTTATCTTTGTGTGATTGATGTTTCTTCCTTTCAAACTGGTGAACTATTCTGAAAAGCAAAAGCTCGTGTCTTTAGGTCCTCTGGCATCTGTGCATCCTCAGTGCATCTCTGATTTGGGCACATGTTTATACTGATATAACCCTGGGGATGTTTTAATCATAAGAGAATAAGCACTTTGCAATTCCGGCATGACTTCCTGTCTACTCTGAACTGCATCCTCAATTATATTAATCTGACTGTTGCCTATTTAAGCATCGTACTACATCTTCAATGACAGTGGGGTAAACAGATGCAGCAAAAAAGCTGTTGTTCCTGTCTGCTCGCAAGTGGCAGATCAGGTCAACCAGAGAAACAGATAAACAGGAGCATACACACAGATTTTCTTGTGTCATTGCCTTTTGACTGTGATGTACAATGGAAGAGCATGGGTATGCAGAGTGCTACAAGAATGTTTTTTCAGTCTGTTAAAATGAGGTGTATGTGCTTTTGGCAGTCACAGGAAGACACTAAGGAACTGCAGCTTTGAAAAATGGTTAAATAAGTTTAGATGATAGATGTACATATTTACTACTTGCATAATTTCCTGAAGGTTCCTTGAGTTGCTGTTACAGAAATGGAAATGGGTCTGTTCTCTCATTGTATTTCCACAGGTGCAGACTCCCAAGTGCTAAAAATCATTTTTGACAATGGGAACATAGGTATTTTTTTAAATGGTTGTGCTAGAACTTGCTAAGTTCTGTTCTTGCAAGAAGTTACAAAAAGCAAGATAAACATCAGGTTATTAAGGAACACATCTGAGGAAGTATTTTCTGTTCATTTTCAAAGAAGGCAAAACAATAGACACACGAACATATGTGAATAAAACTGTTTATTTAAAATGCTCACCTATAAAAACTTTACATTGATTTACATAGAGAGCACCAGTTTTAAATAGGCTGTAGCAAGAGGTGGTATCTTGTTAATCCACAACCTGGCTGAGTTGCTCACTGAAATCAAGAGCGGACTGGATAAGCATTTTGTGATAGCATGTGGGTTAGGTGCATGCAAATCAGAGACATGGGCCATGTTTTGATTAGTTTTGCTTAATTTTCTGAAATAAGCTTGTATTTTTTTTTTAGGTGTTGTATTCAAACATGCAAAGATTGTTGTTGGCGAATTGACAATTTCCTTTTATTATTCTAGAGATTGTGCTGGGGAGTACTATCCCCGTAAGATTTCTGATTTAAAAAACAGATTCAGAGATTCCTTAAAATTATTAGAAGTATAGTAATTTTAAGTCTCTGTTGTGTGAATTATTTCAGATAGGTCCACAAAATATTACTAAGAAAAACAAATCTGTTGTCAGGAGGTGTGAATTTGCTTCTCTTGGAAATGTATAGGAGTTGACTAGTATGAAGACCTTGGAAACAACAGGATTACATTTTTTGTTTACTTGCAGATTTCAGGTATTAAATCAATGTGGGGGTTTTGAGTCAAACAGTGCTCTAAGATCAATCATGGAAATCTTGATGTTTAAGACTTTATTGTGTTAAATTGTTACACCTTGTACACAACACGCTACAGATGTGATTAATAATATTACTGATTTTAGCTATGTTACAGACATGTTCAACACTAGCGTTGATCTTTGCAGAACTTGTGACAAAATATGGGTAATTCCTTGTTACCACTTCTACCTGTAGAGGGAGAGATTTAATTTTATTGGTTCATTTGTAGATGTATCCACATCTATAATACGTAATACATTTATTTTGGAATCCTTTACTTGTCAAATGTTTGTGGACCTGGTGTCAGATAAAGCAACTTGGCTTTCTAGTAAATCTGTGATGATCATTTGTGATGGGTGAATTTCAAAAGTTTAGTTGTGACATGAAGAATTCAGAGACTTATCAAAATCATTTTGGTTTAGAAGTGGGAATCAACATACTGTAGTAACCGACTGATTTTTCTGTAGCAGCATTTATCCCTGAAAGAATTGAGAGCCCAACAAATCAATAAAGCAATGTACTGTGGTACTAGATGTAGCTTAAAAAATGTGAGTAAACAATCTATCTTGGCATTTTGGGGGGGTGTTTCTTCCACATGTCTCAAGATACTTCTTCCAAAAATTCCCTTTTAGGCATTTATTGATACTCTGATAGGAAATGAACACAAGGCTTGATTTCATTTGCAAATAATCACTTTATAGTCAAAAGCCAGAACATTCTGTGTTGGCTCACTTTTTGAGAGGTATAATCAACAGAGTACCTTTTTTTTTCCAGAAACTTTATTTAGATGAAGAAAGGTGAAGAAAAAATATGCTAAAAATATGCTAATTTTTTTAAGATCTCAGTATCCCTAGAGTAGTTCTACTTACAGGAACAGTTGTTGGTTTTACTCTTTTGATTTTCAGATCTGCTTGGAATCTGAAGTTAAAGGTGTCATTTCTGGTGAATGCATAATTAACAGCACTTAAACTACTTTAAACAGAATGTTTCAATCTGAAATTGTTAATGGTGCATGCTGTCTGAGTTATTTTGGTGGAAGTCATTACACACACCCCCCACACACCCCAAACCCACTTTTGGTCTCTTCAAAAGTAGCCATGTAGTTTCCTAAAGATTTTAGAATTTGGAGTGTTTCACAAAACGTTAGTGCCTGTAGTCTTCTGATGTGGAAAAATCTGTGGGAACATAGGAAATTTGGGTTCAGTCCCCTATTCCTTTTATTTAATTCAAGAATTGAGCAGAAGTCTCTCAGCTGTCTAGAGAATATTCTAATTATTAGTCTATAGAATTATTTTCACACTTTCTTTTGCTGACCATCAAATATATGGTGGGTTTGTTGGGTTTTTTTCCCTACAAAGTAGAACAGTTTCAACTTGAGAGACTAAAATCATAGCGTTATGGTCTGCATGATCAGGTGTAGACCTCAGCTGGGAAATAACAGTGCAGTTTGATGTTTTCACCCCACTGCTGTCCACTTACTCGCATTGCTGGCAGAAAGGAGCAGCAGGTAGCGTGGAAAGCCCCCGTTTGGTAGCATCACAGATTTATGCTAACCTAAAATTGCTGGGTAATTGCAGACAAATGGTGCATTTTGAGTGATGTAAAACTAAGATGCTTATCTAACAGCTAGGTAATACTGAAAAAGGTAGTGCTCTGTGGAGCTGTGGGAAGAGGCTTTTGCTGCTCCATTTGGGCTGTGCTGCCATTTTTATGACCATGCTGTGCTGAGATATGGGAAGTTAAACTACCAAAAAAGAGTAGTTTTGTTACTTTACCTCCCCAAATAGACTCATTGTTTATCTTGCAGAATATATACAGGGTCAACAAATTATGTATTTAAGTTTAATAACAATATAGTTATCCAGTACTCATTTACAATTGAAAACCATACATAAAGAAATGCAAATTGACCTAATGCCAACACCATACAAGAGTGACAAATTAATTACCAAATTCTTTATACTACATGTGTGGTAAAGGAAAGAAAGGTAAAGAAAAAAAGGGAAAAAAGGAAAAAAAAAAAAAGAAAAAAGAAAACAAGAAAAAAAAATCCAGGTCTTAATGCAACGTCAAAAAAGTTGGCATCTGTTACATAGTTTGTGAATAAATGGTAGTCATATTCCAAAATGGAAGATTTCACTGAGAATGCTCGCTGTCAGCCTCTTACAAAAAGACCTTTTCAACTCAATTGTCTCTGCTTATCCCCATCACTGTGGTTAAGAAATGAGGAGGGAGTTGTGCCCAAAACAGACAAGTAATTTGCTGGAAATAGATTTTAGATCAACACATTTGATTACAAGGAGAAATCAAGCTGAGCTAGTGCACTTTGTGCAACACAGGTCTGTGTTCTCTGCAAGAGACACGGTTAAAATCAGCAAACAATCATGCTCTGTAGCAGCTGAGACATCCAGATGGTCTCAGTTTATCCCTCATTAAAACACATTTCAGTGTTCCAATCTTTAGATAAAGATAGGCTTGAATAGCTGTGGCAAGGCCCATATCCTAAAAGAAAGGTCACAAGCATTTAGACAGTTACGGAAAATACATCTCAAAGCAACCCGGTATCTTGGTTGTATACCAGTTTGCATACTGTCCTGGTTTCAGCTGGGTTAGAGTTACTTTTCTTCCTAGTAGCTGGCATAGTGCTGTGTTTTGGATTTAGTGTAAGAAGAATGCTGATAACACACTGATGTTTTAGTTGTTGCTAAGTAGTGCTTAGACTAGTCAAGGACTTTCTTTTTCAGCTTCCCATGCTCTGCCAGGTGCACAAGAAGTTGGGAGGGGGCACAGCCCAAGATAGTTGATCCAAATTGACCAAAGGGCTATTCCATACCATATGACGTCATGCTCAGTATATAAACCGAGGGGAGTTAGCCGGGGGGCAGCGATCGCTGCTCGGGGACTGGCTGGGTGTCGGTCAGCGGGTGGTGAGCGGTTGCATCACTTGTTTTCTTTTCCCTGGGTTTTGTTTGTCTCTCTCGTTCTCCTTTTCATTACAATTACAATTACAATTATTATTATTATTATTATTATTATTACTATTATTATTATTTTATTTCAATTATTAAACTGTTCTTATCTCAACCCGTGGGTTTTCTTACTCTTGCCCTTCCGATTCTCTCCCCCATCCCACCGGGGAGGGGGAGGGTGAGCGAGCGGCTGCGTGGTGCTTAGTTGCCGACTGGGGCTAAACCACGACAGTCCTTTTTGGACACCCAGCCAGTTCCCGAGCAGCGATCGCTGCCCCCCGGCTAACTCCCCTCGGTTTATATACTGAGCATGATGTCATATGGTATGGAATAGCCCTTTGGTCAATTTGGATCAACTATCTTGGGCTGTGCCCCCTCCCAACTTCTTGTGCACCTGGCAGAGCATGGGAAGCTGAAAAAGAAACTCCTTGACTAGTCTAAGCATTACTTAGCAACAACTAAAACATCAGTGTGTTATCAGCATTCTTCTCATACTAAATCCAAAACACAGCACTATGCCAGCTACTAGGAAGAAAAGTAACTCTAACCCAGCTGAAACCAGGACACATACCAAAACTAGGCAGCATGCAAATTGAGAAGCTAGGCACGTCAGAGAGATACATGGAAAAGCCCAAGTGCAGGTCCTTCCAACGCTCTTTGTGTACAGTAGTCTCTTGCCTGTCTTGCATTTGTGTAAGTGGACATCAAACTGAAGTTACTGACTTTTTGGTTTTCTGCAGATATTAGGGCTCTCTGATTTTGTTGATAGCCTAGGGCTTGATATTATTGATTTAATTTCTTGCAAGTGAAAGCAGCACTGCACTATGATGATAAAAGTGAGTGCTGCAGCACGCATACTTTGTATTAATCGTATTCATACTAGCCCCAAGAGAGTGCTTGTGAACAATTTTGTCTGTACCTTCTCCTTCTGCCATTACTTGAAGGAGGCAACAGAAGAAAAGCAGCTGGAACAATCCGATCCATGTGTGTCAGATGGCCACAGAGTGCTACGATACTCATCTCTAACTTTCCATCTTCCCTCATTTGCCAGGGAATTAATGAGGACCCCAGTTGTGCTGAAATTTGAGTATCTGCTGAAGGGCTTTGCTGGATAGGAGTCTATGTATCCTGCAGCTAATTATGTCATTAATTAATCTATTATCTATTGATGACCAGCAAGAGAGTTGCTGAGAATGATTCAGAACCTACATGGAAATTCTTCAAGTATTTATTTTCCTGTATTTTGATAACTTCTTATTACTGCTCTGTAGTCATGATAAATCCTTGTATAGAGTTATAGTTAAGGTATTCTTAGAGACAGTTCCTATTTCTTACTTGTTCTTTTGATTTTTTTCCATATATGCAGATAGCTAATGTAGTTCAAGAGATGCGGAGTGGGAAGATTAATCTCTCTTCCCCCTTGCAGCTCCTGAAGAAGCTGCAGCTTTATAGTTTCAAAAGAGAACATTTTATTTTTAAGTTGCTATTAATAGAACAGAAAATTAAAAGCTCATCATGGTTGGGATGAGATCCCAATTGAACTTGACAAGGAAGAAGATATTTAATAAAAGTACCAGGCATGATGACGGCTTTAAAATAAATCTGTGTGTTAATAGCTAAATTATGAGGCGATAATCTGATGGTCTATTTAAAAATGCATTTGTAGGACGATTTTTAGGATGACTCCATAGATAATGTATGGTTGTTAGTATGTCCTGTCCTACTGCTTATATTTTTTGGCTAATTGTATGATTTTAAGGTTGGGCAGCAACATTCTACAAAGCTGTGATCACTTTTTATCCATCAATTGATGTCTGCTGCTGTTTTATCAGCTTATTTTTCTGAGCCACCAGCTAGGATAATGTGCTTGAGGGAAAATTATACCCTACATCAGTGGTTTTGTTACAGCATGTTGTACATTATTGGTAATTTGAATGCACCCAGATAAAAATAGAAAGGTTAAGTAGTTTTCGAAATGTTGCTTCTGTGAAGCAGAAAGAGAGTAGTGTCTGTACCATATACATTTTTGAGGGAAGAGTGATTCCCCCCCCCCTTTCCCCCTTTAGCTTGCTAAAATTAGTGCTTTCCTTAAAGCTGAATGTAAAGAACAGTTTGCTTTTGAAATTTCTCTCCCCAAACTCTTTTTATTCTTTCTGATGAATTTTTAGAATTAATGAGCCTGGTATGTGTCAGCTTTTGTATACATACGCGTGTCCAGAAAGTGCCTTCCCATGGGACAGGTGTTGTGGTTTTTTGCCAATTAGGAGTTGCAATCAAATGGTGATGATTGCCCTCTGCAACCATCTCCTCAGTCTGTCAACTCTAATGCAGTAGGTTTAGTTTGCTCCTTTATTTTTCTTCCAGTGGTGTTAAATGTTTCTGATCTTTCTCAGGTGTTTTCAGTAGAAAGGAGCAATGCCATTTTTGTGGCTGATATATTTGTACAGTGTGTATCTATGATTTCTGTAAAGCTGTATTTTGTAGTTTCTCTTCCAAATCAACTTCTTGATTCTCTGTATATGAGAATAATCTGTGCAGGGAGCACCTAGCAAAAATTTTGTATTTTGATAGAGTTGACTGATATACTTTTAATCCTTTGTGAATGTCCTATTTAAAATCACTGCAGAACATCAATGTATGTCTTTCAGCTAATGCCCACTGAGATTTAAAACCTCCTTTTTGGCTGCTCTCTTTCTTAAGAGTGACCTTGGCTGACAGTTTCTATTGTACAACTGAGTCCTGCGGGGATTTTTTTTTTCCTCTCTCATCCTTTCACATGGATTTACGTGGTGCTGACTTATCTCTCCAGTAGCTTTGCTTCTATTTCATTGCAGTTAAGATGTTCATAGTTATAAATCACTGTGGAGAACATATGTTTATATTTGATTTTCTTATAGATTAAAAATTTCATGGTAGATATTAGATTCTATCTTATATGAATGCTTCCCTTTCTTCTTCCCTGATTAAAGAGAAGAATAATCACATGCGGTTTTCATGGTAGGTGGTAGAAATAAGCCAGCTAATGACCTGCCATGCAAGCTAGGAGAGATGTAGGGGCTCTTGGCCTTGCTTTTGGGTGGGGGATGGACTAGATGACTGTTCATTCTCTTCCAACTCCATTGTCTGTGCTCTTGAAAACCTGGAAAGAGACTCTAACCAAATCGTAGTTTCAACTGCAGTATATTGTTCTAGCTTTATATTACCTGCGAAATCTGCGCATGCTCACAGCCAAGGATGTTTGCTTTTGAAGCTGAGGAATTCAGTGCTGTCAAGGTTTGGCTCTATGTTTAGTAGCAAAGATAGGTAATTTCACCTTTTTAAAGAGAAATTTTATAAAGCTGGGCATTTTGGTGTGACTATAAATTTATTTATGTGGAATTTTTTTTTTGAGAACATTACAAATATATGCTTTTGAAGAAAGACAGATTTTGTGCTCTACCATGTAACTTGTTTTCCATAAGATGTAGCAAAGCTAAAGGATTATTTTTCTTTAACTATGGTGCTTCCATAATTATGCACTGAGATTTTAGTGGCATAAAGGAGATTTAAACGTATGTGAAATTTTATAGGAACTTAATTCTAATAAGTATACTGGTGGTGTTAAAATACTGGTAGCTTAATTTTTCAGTAATTTATAACCTCTTAAAGTTTGATTTTAAATTTGTTATACTTTTACAGGCTGCCTTTGATTTCTCAGTCATATGTGAGTATGTTTAGGCATGCTATGTAATGTACAGGCATGCAACAGGATAGGCTTGTTTTTTATACATTTAGTTAACTGATCTCCAGAAGTAGGTAAGGCAGTTATATGATTTATGTTGACATAATTCCTTATGAAATTTAGAGGCATGAACAAAACAGAAGAATGCATGCAATGGTATTGTCAGCAGTGTAATAGGAATTGTCTTGTATTTTCTTACCAATTACTGTAAAAAATAGAGAGGAGCTGCATATCTGTGGGAAATGATCAGGTAAGTCAAAGGGAGGTAAAAAACTCTCACTAGAAATCAAGAAGATAAAGAACAGGCCATGGCCAGTGCGGGACAGTCATTTTTTCCTCCGCAGAGGAGTATTGCTTCAGTTTGGGGTACTTGAGTACTAGAAGATGAACGGCAATTGAATGGCATGCAAAACAGGCATCTGAGGTAAAGGATGTAGAGATTGGTCCAGGTACGTAGGGAACCTATATAGTGAGAAATACAGGATACTGCTATTTGCAAGTGTGTGAGGAGCAGACGTGAAGGCATGGATTGTTTCATTGTAGGTGACTGATGTAACTAGATAGGAAGCAGGATGAATTTAAGAATAATCTGAGCTTAAAAGAAAGCTTTTATAACTTGTGCAGTTTTTACAGATCTGTATTGTACTGATGGGAAGCAGTGTTGTCATGTATGAGTGATATATAGTTGGAGTGGACCGCTTGGTCTATCTGTGACTGGCACGTACTGGATTTATGTGTCCTGTTCAGTGAGATGTTTTGTCTCAGAATAGCTATTTGCTTAAAAATTCTGCCTAACAAAATTAAAATATTCAGGATGGCTGATATCTTTGTGCTGTGTATAACAGTTTTGTGGTTCTAACCAGGCAAAGTGGAAATGGTCTCTTGCCTTGAAATATACAGGCAACAACAACAACAACAAAATCTGTCTTTGATGGTCCTTATAGCACCAAACATAGCTGTTCATTATAATCTGGCCTCTTTTCTCTCATTTTAGAGAACTGCATCCCATCTCAAGAACAGAATAGCCTGATCTTATGTAAAAATTATCTTTTGGCTTTTTTTTTTTAAAGAAAAAGTACTGTTAACAGAAAAAAAAATATTTGTTCAGAAAAATAGATTATAGCATGCAGTTTTCCTTTACAGCCATTATGGGAATAGTGCATATGAAAAATGTGTGTTTCAATTCCACTTGTATATATTCCTTTTCACTCATTAAATAACAATAATATTGTGGGGTTTTTAATATTCATATTTTGTGTTCTTCCTGTTTCATTATTTGGCTTATAGCTCTTTTGCATGGAAGCTGGGTTTTCTGAATCTCACTAACAACCAATGGTGCTGCACTAAAAGCTTCAGTGTCATGGCTTTATATCTTTACTAGTATAATAAGATGCCTCTGATAGTGAAACCAAGGGGGTAGAAGATAGGGCTGCAAATGCAGACTGCAATGTAAGTTTGTTTGGGGTCATTTTTTGGTTTGTGGTGTTTGTGGTTTGGGTCGGTCCCCCTCTGTCCCATTCCCCTCCGCCCCGGGCCAGCTGTTTCTTGTGGAGATCTGTATCATGCTCCAGCATTTCATCTGCTGAACAGTCATATGCCAACTGCTGACTGACAATAACGATGTCTGACTTCAGCTGCCACTGTATTTTCTTGTACTCCACACTGGCTGT